>JBBMEG010000021.1:12731445-12746474 GCA_037832605.1 Cyclanthera cordifolia | reverse complement strand
CTTTTCCACATAATTGGATATACAAATTGATCATTGACTCTTAAAGAGAGGGGACCCTTTGATAGATTCTATCATATAAATGGAGGCCCCATGCAATGGGAGCATGGGAATGATGAGGATGCGACATGCGAACTCATGATGAGATCAAATAGCAGTTTCCTACATTCCACCTAGAGGAAAGGTGGCTCTTTAAGGGTGAGTATTGATAAGCCCCAATTACAAAGTATCTACGCAAAGGAAGAAAGGCATATTGCACAATGATGTTTCCCAAGTATAGGGATGTTGTTAGAATTTGTTACAACGCTAATGCTCTTTTCTTTATCAATGAATGTTTCCCCACCCAATTCTGATTTTCAACTTGAATTTCGATAGCAAGAGCACTTACAATAACATTTGCTTCATCTGTTTCAATATTGCTCCTACTTGGATTCTCATGTTCAAGATTCGAAGCACTTTCATTTGAAATATCAGAGTAAACTCCAAGATTAACATCACTATCAACGTTGCACTCTTTCTGGAGATCTTGATCCGTTTTCTCCATTTCTTGATCTCTCTCCTCCAAAAAAGTGGTTTCTTGGATCAATTTCTTCTCTTCCTCTTTCTCCAATGCTTCTTGTCTTTTGTTTTCAGCCAAATATTCAAACCATTCTTCCCACATTCTTGCCAAATTATCATGTAGAGTT
The DNA here is from genome assembly GCA_037832605.1 of Cyclanthera cordifolia. NCBI lineage: Eukaryota > Viridiplantae > Streptophyta > Magnoliopsida > Cucurbitales > Cucurbitaceae > Cyclanthera > Cyclanthera cordifolia. The sequence goes on along the minus strand of JBBMEG010000021.1, from coordinate 12,745,791 downwards.
TGGAAAGCCGAATCTCATGCCGCTTCTCTTTCTTTCTTAGACTCATCCCAAGATTTCATGCATGCCTCTACTACTTCCTTTGTAACTAATTCATTAAAACTTGTCACTTAATTTGTCAATCATCGTATCAAGATACATACCGTTATCCATTCATCGGGACGTGCTCTGATACCAAAATGATAATAGCCAATTATATTAACCAAGAAAACGTTACAAGGAAGACTTCGAGCTCTCCCAAACTCCCAATCACTAGGGCCTAATCCCTTTAGTCTTTACTAATTTCCTACCTATTACAATATGAGGTTGGTCCTTATATAGACCTTAAGTCTAACTAACTCTATTAGGTAATTAGAGTAAACTATTAATACTCTAAGGGAGGGTATATGGATCATATCAGAAAGGGTGGTTGAAAAACTAGTGAATGAAAGACAAAGACTCACCACATAGGAAGGAACTTGAGAATGAGAATGTTCAAAGAAGAAAATGAATGACGGGATGTGAACAATGTTGACAAATAGATAGCATAATTCGGAAAATGACTTCACAAATCCACTATAAACAAGAAGCAAAAATGGAATAAGTTTTGTTTTATTGACACTAATCTCATAAAATGTGAAGATTCAGGAAAAAGAAAGGATATCTTACGGTTAGCATAGGCCAGAATGTAGCCTTTAGTTCAGTAAATATGGAGACTGGGGACTCGAGCCGCAGGAATCCTAATACCACAAAATATATACTGTTCCAAATTGCTGACCATGCCGTTTGATCAAATGCTACTTTAGCAGGAACTACCCACCAATCTTGAAAAGGAAAAAGACCCTGGAAAACAAAGCACAGAGGACTTCTTTCTTTAAGTGAAGGAATGAGAATGGGAGATTTTCAACAACTCAAACAAATTGAATTTGTTTTAAGGTAAGGAAATATCTTGAACACAAAGTACAAGGAATTCAGAAGTTATACCTCACAAAAATGATAGTAATAATGAGAAAGTGAACCGTGCAGAGAAAAGCCAACAAGACCTGATCTGAACATGCGCGTACGATCAAATTCAAATAGAGATTTTCCTTCAAAACACTACAAGAAAGAAATTTATAAATGAGAAAAACACCTACATGGGCATAGAAGAGAAGATGGTTTTAGACTTTTAGGATGAAAAAAGTTGATGTTATGAATGAAATTACCTGCGCGATCCAATCTCCAAGAGAGTACACCACTCCACTAATCACCATTTTAGCAAGGACTGGGTGCGTTTTAAGAGCTTCCTCATAAGCACTCCAGTTGTGTTGTGGGGCATATCTCAATATTTCATATAGTGTCCATCCCTGTAATTAAGAAGAAAAAATGTTTATAAGTGAAAACAAATTTGAATGATATCTTTGAGGTTCAGTTATGCAATAATTGGGTAGGGGTTCAAACTCAAGTCATGACCTCTTGTCACGAGTATGAGCTTATGTCGATTGAGAGCTATTGTTCTTGTTGGTTTTTAGACTGCGAGGTGCAAAAAAAATGCGGACTTTATTTTCGAGGCGCACAATGTAAAAAAATTATAAAAATATATATTTACCACAAAACATATATATTAACCACAAAACATATATAATGACCACTTTCAATATAAAATATTTCTATATTCATCGATATATAATATCAAAACAAAAAGAAGCTTTACAATAAATAAGTTCTAAAGGCTAAAGCTCAAACTCATCTTCATTGAATACAAAATCCTCTTCCTCATATTCCTCTAAATTATTGGACTTGTATCCATCTATCTAGAATGATTGTAAAATATAATAATAAATGAAGTGCATAAAGCGCGCTTGAGCACCTTGCGAAAAGGCATGTGAGACAAGTCACCTTACGAAGCAAAGCCTACACACTGCACCTTGGGTGTTTTTGGGCTTTTTTTTTGGGCTTTATAGGGCTTTTTTATACACTATGAGTTACTATAAGAGTACTCCCCATTGAACTTTTTTTTCTATGGTTTTGAGTGTGACTAAAAACTATCCAAACATTCCGATCAAATTGTGTTTTTAGCCTCTTCACAAATAACTAGAATTACAAGGGTTGGGAACTTATTTGAACTATTTTTTAGTACAGTATTGACCATGAAACATGAGAGGTTAATCGTTGAGACTATGATAAGAAGTGCTGCCACAATAAGTAATTTAAGCAACAGACTGTGGTGAAAATTGGTCAATTACAAATTACTTTCATACTAAATAGTAAATACTACGTCTTAAGAGTGCTTTTGAATGCTTCTAGTTCCTGTTGATTGACCAAGGAATTGATAAAATAATAATAATAAGGATAATGATAAAAAATAAAGTTTCTCCTATACAACAATTTAAGGTGCTGGACTTTTTTTTTTCTTAAAGCATGCAAGTCTTTTCAGCTTTACCATTTTTTGCTGAAGCAGTAAAGTTCCACCTTAATTTTCTAGTAGAGCTAATTTGCTAAGCTGATGCAAGAACATAGTCTCTTTCATTTTTATTTATTTATAAAGTCTGACAACATATTGAAGTTAGTTTCCTCAGAGCGATTCCAATCCAACTAGAAAATTCCAACCAACCAATGCTCAATTCCATGTAAACTAATAAAACTGTTGAAACAATCGAAGACAGTGACTCACATGCCAATAATCTTGATCGATGGTGAGCAACTTGGTGAGAGCATAAGAACCCGCAGCGAGAACAATGGTCGCATTTATAATCCGATCAAGCATCAGCTTCTCAAGTTCCTCGGTCCGTCTGCCACCTCCATCGCCAACAGAACCAGAAGCAGAAAACCCCTGAATTTCACCTGCGCCTCCTAACGAGAGCTCGCCGAATCCACCAACCGCACTCCCTAACTCTCCCTCCAAGCCATCCCTCTCCATCCGGCTCAACGACACACCTTCTTGCTGGTCGGTGAAATCGGAGCTCTGCACCGGTATAACATCGAGCTCTTCCACCGCCGAGTTTAACACCCAATTTGATTTCCGTTCATTTCTTGAGAAAATTGAACTGCGCCAAGGCTTCAGCAAACGAAAATTGAGAGCGGCGCTTGATGATTTAGAATGAGAAGGCGCTCGTTTGGCTGTGGGTAAGAAAGGGAGCCACTGAGGAGCGGTGGCGTGAATCGAAGCCATGGGCGCGTCGGAGTGAAATGGCAGCTCGGGAGAACTGAGTTGCGAGACCACGGACTCCGAATTGGAACGACGAATAGGAAGGATACTTATACGGTTGTTGTATTAAGGAATCTTTTTCTTCCAGATTTTAGACGGCCAATTATTGTACACAAACCATGTGAGTGGATAATATTAATTTGAAGAAAAGAAGGGGGAGTGGATGATATTAATCCAATAGAAACAATAAAGGTGTGTTTGGTAGAGGGATTATGATTAAGTTAGTCGGTGTCAAAGTTAAGTTGAAGTTAAGTTAATTTATGTTTGGTGGACATATTAAGTTAAGCTGACTGTCGTTTGGTAGAAGGATTAAGTTAAGTTAAATTGTGTTTGATATGGGTTAAATTAAACTAAATTTTTTTTTATCATTTTCCAGGTATTTTTTTAAATGATTCACCATAGTTTTTTTTTTTTTTTTTTTTTACCTGATCTTAATTTTTATAGACAATTCATAAATGAAAATTCGACTTTCATTAACATCATAATTTTGGCATCATAGATAAAAAATTTTAACGAAAAAAGTGACACTCAAGTAAGTTAGTTTAGAATGTAGATAAAAAACAATTAAAAAAAAAAATTTAGATATAATCAATTATTTTGAGTATAGACTTCAAATTTTTAAATAGCTATTAACGAATTGAACTCCTCATTAATGTTATCTGGCTTTTAAAATGTATATAGTATAGTGGTTTGTTAGTATTTCATTTAAGAAGACATACAATTTTAACGGTTTGGATTAAAAAAATAAAAAATAAATAAAATAATATTTCAAAAAACAACACTATTTCAAATTCAACTTGGTTCTCCAAACCTAACTAATCTTATTATTTAAAATGGTTTATTTACATTTATTCCAAAACTTACAAAATTTATAAGTATATTTTGATATTGAAAGTTATTTTGATGTTATGATAACTATTCGAAAATTTTGTAAATTTAAAGCAATATTATATTCAATCCTCAAAAATTTAATATCTTGGTTTTCCAAAAAAAAAAAAAAAACTTGTTAGGAAGAGTATATCCCAGAAAAATAATGAATTCAAGCTTACACAAAAAACAGAAATACAAACAACTTTCAAAAAAAAAATTAAATAAATAAAGAGAAATACAAGAGATAAAATATCACTACCTCAAATAATAAATATAATACAATTTTATCTTCTTTCCGTTTAGGTGGCTCTTAAAAATAAAAACACCTCAAATATAGATTTAGAAGAAGAAACATTTCAAAAAAAACAAAATTAGAAGAGAGAAAAAACACAAATTTAGCAATAGTGACAAAGATAAAGATGATGCCCAAAATTTCCATCACAATAAAAGGAAAAATGATTGAAACAAACCTTCAACCTAATAAATTAGTCTACCATTAAAATGAAGTTTCACCATTCAAAAACTTCCATCTCCTTAAATTAATGAAACGTAGCCCAAATGAGAACTAGAGACACGTGAAATCAACACAAGATTTGAAAATAAAATTTGTAATAAATTTTAGAAGAGAAACGAAAGAAATGGATGACATCGAAAAAAAAAATGGATGTGAGAATTAAGAAGAAGAAAGCATAGACTGAGCAAATAGTCAATTTCTTTCATAGTTTCCTTTGAAATTTTAATTTTCAATCTTACAGATGTCGGAAAGTAATTTTCTATCGTCTCTCCTTCAAATAAAAAAAAAAGGGTTAATTCATAGACTTCTCTTACCGTCAGACGAATAAATTGAAAGAGAAAAAAACTCCAAATTGTAGGCCTTCAACCTCCAAAAGGCCTTTTTCTTTTTCGCTTAAATTCTCCACTTTCACAGTAAAGAAGAACCCTTGTTTCAGCCACTTATCTTCACCGCAAAACCTGATCTAACCCCTTTTTCTTATTTATGCTTTCTCTTTCGTTTTTTTTTTTTCATTCCTCTTGCTCGTATTCTTTGGTATCCTATGTAACAAGATTGCATGTCATAACTATTATGATGATGAATGCATGCTTGGGTATCATATAAGAATGATTGCCTTCCACGTTTTACAGTGAATGAACGTGATACGAACCAATTAGCCACTTGTATTCATTCACAACTAAGGGCATTCAAAAGGCCTTAGAACTCTCCGTTCTCCAAAGAGGCTACAAGTTTCTAATTTGCATAAACCCTAAAACCCTAATTTTGGAGGCTTATATACCTCTCCCTATTTTAAAGTCAAAATAAGATATAAAGGGAAAATAAAGAAAATAACATAATAGAGTATTTTAAAATAACAAAATAGAGTAAGAACAATAGTAAAATGACAAAAGCTCTTCCTTCACCCCCTATGTCTTGTTTGTCTTGTTCCTCCGAGAGTACACCCGTATAGTCGGGGATGTATCAATACTCGCCTCCCAAAGTTTCACCTTGTCCTCAAGGTGGAAGTCGGACAAATGCACATTGATGTTAGCTGCCTCCTCCCACGTTGCATTTTCCTCAGTTGTGTGTTCTCATTGTATCAACACTTCAATGAGCCTATCTGAGCTCTGGTCTTTACGAACCCCTGACACTGCCATCGGTTTACTCGGAAGGGTCAAATCCACGTTCAATTGTCGTGGAATTGGCAAGACCGCCATGTTGCCACCAATAGCCTTGCGCAGAACAGATACATGAAAGACCGGGTGAATACAGGCGTTGGGCGGCAATTTCAACCGATATGCAACTTGCCCCACTAGACCTTCAACCAGGAATGGTCCAATAAACCTTGGAGCCAACTTAGGATGTTTGTGAGCTGTAAGTGAAGATTGACGGTATGGTCGCAGCTTCACATAGACCCAATCACCCACTGCATACCTGATATCTCGGCGCTTGCTATTAGCGATTTAGGACATTCGGTTTTGAGCTTTGTACAGATTTTCTTTAAGCTGCTGAAGCATGCCATCACGGTCTAATAACATCTTGTCCACCTCTGACACATGGCTCAGTTCCTTTTCATAAGTGATCAAGGGTGGTGGAGCACGCCCATAAACAGCCTCGAACGGGCTGAACTGAGTCGAAGAATGGAAAGTCGTGTTGTAACTGTATTCTGTCCAAGATAACCATTGTATCCATTTCTTCAGGGTGTGCATTGCAAAACAACAGAGATAAGACTCAATTCCTCTGTTAACTACTTCAGTTTGACCATCTGTCTGGGGATGGTATGTCGTGCTACGATGGAGTTGAGTTCCCGAATGGCGGAAAATCTCCTCCCAAAACTGACTAGTAAAAATCTTGTCGCGATCAGACACAATGCTCCTTGGATAGCCATAGAGTCGCACAATCTCTTTCACAAAAACTCCAGCCACTGTCACAGCTGTGAATGGGTGGCGTAGTGGAATGAAGTGGCCATACTTGGTCAACCGGTCGACTACCACAAGAATGGTGTTATACCCTTCAGCTTTGGGTAATCTCTCAACAAAATCCATAGAAATATCCTCCCAAATGCGTTTAGGCACCGGTAAGGCTTGGAGTAACTCGGCTGGTGTGAGAGTCAAATGTTTAGCCTGTTGGCATATTTCACATTCCGCCACATAATTTCGGACACTGGCTTTTATTCTGGGCCAATATACCTCGCGGGCTAATCGTTGGTACGTTCAAAGCGATACATGGTGTCCCCCAATAGGGCTGTTATGAAATTCTCTTAATAACAATGGTATTGTAGGTGATGTGGGTGGCGCGACAATTCTTCCTCTATAACAGAGCATGTTCCCTTGTAAGGAATAACCTTCCCCATTCGATTGACCCGCAGCTAACTCATCTTTAATTTTTTTCAGATGTATATCCTCTTCTATTTGCTCCCTGAAAACGGCGACATTTAGCCCGAATATCACACTCAACATTCCCAGTTCCATGGCCGGTGGTAATCTGGATAACGCAGCAGTCGCTGAATTTTCTCGGCCCGGTTTGTATTCAATAGTAAAGTCGTAACCCATGAGCTTCGCTATCCATCGCTGATATTCTCCGGCTATCACATGCTGCTCTAATAAGAACTTGAGGCTCTTCTGATCTGTACGAATAACAAAGTGTTTACCCAACAAGTACGGTCACCATTTCTGTATCGCAAAGACCATAGCCATCAATTCCCTTTCATACACCGCTTGTGGCGGTGGGTCGGAGGTAACGCCTTGCTAAAGAACGCAATAGGCCGTCCCTCTTGCATCAACACTGCTCCCACTCCCACCCCCGAAGCGTCAGTCTCAATCACAAACGGCTTAGTAAAATCTGGCAATTTCAGCACCGGTATACTGATCATGGCATTCTTCAATCGTTGAAAAGCATCATCTGCCTTGTCAGCCCACTCATACTTCCCCTTTTTTAGCAATCTCGTCAAGGGCATTGTAATTGACCCATAATTAGCCACAAACCGTAATTAGCCACAAACCTCTATTTGGCTGACCCCCGGGGGGTCGACAATGGCGAGGCCGACCTCGAGGGGTCAGCAAGGAGGTGGCCGACCCCCGGGGGGTCGGTCACGCCTTTGCCGACCCCTGGCTGACCCTGAGGGGTCGACATTGTCTCCCTTGTCCTTCGTTCGGGTCCCAACCTCTTCTGAGTCTTTCGGGATATTTTTAGGTTATAAGAGAAGTCGTCTTAGAATTCAAACAAAAAACACAATAGTGATATACTTTCTATTACATCAGCATAATAAAGAGTTGCAAATAGAAAAATAGACACTATGATATACAAATATATAGTAGTTAGAACTAAAGGTCTTACTCCACATTGTAAAAGTTTTTGGGTTTGTTGAGACAATATTATTAAAGATATTCTTAAAACAAATATAAACAAATAAACAAAGTTATAGCAGAGACTTTTGAATATATATTGAGATAATTAAAGAAAGTGGCAGAGCAACACAGGTAAGAAAAAGAAAAAAAAATGGTACAATTTTACTGAAACGGAAGACCGAAGAATTTGCACTACTACAAAAGAGGGAATAGGTGACGGTCTATCCAATTTTTTTAAAAAACACAGATATACAGTGTCGGTCACTTTTGGTGTCAGTCTGGACAATTAGTGTCGGCCAGACCGACACCAAATATGACCGACACCAAAAGAACCGACACCATATATTAAAAAACCGGCTCAAAAGATATATTGTGTCGGTCAGACCAACACCAAAAGTAATTGGTGTCCGTCTGACCGACATTAAAAGGTAGACCGACACCAAAACCGTATTTCAAAACTTCAGTTGTATTTTTCTCTTTCTTCAGTTTCGACACATTTCTTCAGTTTCATTTTTTTCAGTATGTTTTCAATCTTCTTTCTTGTTCATTTCAAGCTTATTTTCTCCCTAATTTTCAGCAAAACCCCACTCCATTTTCAAGCTTCTTCTTCTTCTTCTTCTTCCAAAAACTCCATTACTTTTCTTCTTCTTATTCTCAGCTTTCTTTTCTCTTTACCCGCAGCCAAAACTCTCTTTTCAAGCTTCTCAGCTTTCTTCTTCTTCTTCATTTTCGGGCTCTAGCTTCTCTTCCACCTACTACATTTCAAAGGTACTAATTTTTTTGTTATTTTTTGCTATTTTTGCTATTTTTTATTTTGCTATAGTTTTATTTATTTATTTGTGGGTTTAGTTATATGTTTAAAGTAGTGCCTTAAAGTAGTAGTGTATTAAAAGTAAATAGTGCCTTAAAAATTTGTGCTTAGATTTTTACCTTGTGTGTAGGTATTATTCCAAAGGGTCAAATGTTGTTTGTTGTCCATGTTTGAAATGTGTGAATGCCAAGTACCAAAATGTGAATGTAGTAAGAGACCTTGTGTGTGAATGTCATGTTTGAAATATACTAGAAATGATTGTGAGGGTATATGGATAAATAAATAGGTTAGTGATTGTGATGATGACTCGTTCACTTATATATTAATCATTCTAAAGATAGTTAAACTAATTGTCTATTTTATTAACATATCTTCTCATTGTTGTGCATATTGACATCACGTTTAGCTCGGAGAGCGATCATGCTGATGGTACACCCGTGAACACACCTTCTCGAAACAGGTTCACTAGAGGCGTGACAATCTTGCGTGAGCTCGCTTAGGAAAGAATGGCTGGAGAACGACAGGTAGCTCAATATTACGAAAAGCTTTCAATACCTTCGACAAGCCATCAACACTTTTGTGCCATGGCCGCGTGCATGGATTATTAAGACGACCAACGTATCAAAAGAGGTATTTAATTTTACATTTCCTCTATATAGTATGTACCACACTATTAGTTTGCTAATAATAGATTAAATTTATTGTCATAGTCGTCACTTCTAAACAAAGGTAAGAAGGTTGTGTCAGATACACAATCTCATCAATCAGGCATGACGCTTCCAACCACAATCAAGTTGGTTTATCACTTTGCTAAAAATAGTATGAGTGATAGTGACATGCTGCAAGTTGATCTTACCGAGAATATGTTTGGAATTCACAACAATTGCTTTCTTGCCAGAGAAGACATTTTGCAGTATTGTGAGATGGAAGAGATTGGCTACACTCACATTCTTTGTTACATTGCGTAAGTACTATATCCTTTTCAATTATTATAACAAATTTGTTACATTGGTTTATTACTAACATTTCCTAAATCTATTTCAGCTACATTTGGGCTACTTACGATCAACAGATTCTCGATAACTACTTACTGGTGGACGATAGTAGTTTTGCATTGATTTTGGGAAAACAAAATCAAGAATCTTGTCGATCGCTTTGACATGATTATAGATGTCTGTTAATGTGTCTTCTTTCCCTTTAATACCGGGTATGCATTTTAAAATTTTAAACTTCGTACGTGTAATCTATGAAGATGGTACTGTTTAGTAGTCCTAATTTCTTGTTGTGCCATTTTAGGCACCATTGGATTTTACTAGTTCTAATTCTTGAAGATAAGACTGTTTATATTATGAACTCACTCGGTCAGAAGGCGCCCGATGAGAGTTTAGCTCATATCGTGAATATGTATATTTTTTTAGTAGTTTTTTTGTTTCAATTAGTTTATTATTCTAATTTTTTCACTTTTGTTCTATAGTTCTTATCGATTATGGCAATCAAGGAATGTGTTCAGACCTACAAAATTAACATGGAAATCAGTGAAGGTACGTAAATAAATCATAGATTTCTTCGATTCTTGTCATGTAGAATTATTATATTAATGATAAAATTTTGGTCACTAGTTCCCTCATCAATTGAGATTAATAGTGTATGGATATTATGTCCAACTATTCATGCGAAAGATGATATCCAACATGCGCATCACCATAAAATAAACTGGTAAGTTTTTGTTTAACTTCATTAACAATTTTAGTTTATATATTCTGCAAAACTTTTTGTTTACTTATTTCGAAATATTGTATAATGCTTTATTTTAACTCCACGAAACCATACAGTCAAGAAGATATAGATGGAGTACGAATCGAATGGGTAGACTTCATAGGTAGATTTTTATTACCGAACAAAGATTAGTTCAAGTATAACATTTTGAATATTGTTTATATCTAGCATTGTACTCAAGTTAGAAGTATTGCATTATACTCAAGTAGGATATTGTTTATATATAACATTGTAATTAAGTTGGATATTGTGTATTGTTTACTAAAGTAGTCTCTATATATATATATATATATTATGCAAATCTTTCTGGCAAGACAAAGTCTCTTATATTGTGGATTTTGATTAGTAGTCTCTGTATATATAATTTCTGGAATTTATAAAATTAACAAGTTTTTTGGTAATCTTAAAGTTACGCTGTTATGCTGCCGAAATTTCAATTAATTTAACAAAAGTTAGAAGTTATATTATGTTCGTAAAGATGAGTTTAGAGGTGAATACTAGGTGAAACGTTCTACTGAAGTGTTTGTAAAGATGAATTTCGATGGTTTGACATTTTCAAGGCATTGTTTCTTATTATATTTGCCTTGAAATAGACAAATCATCACTTAGTTTTTTTTTCTTATACAAGTTTTGAGACTTTAAATGTCGGTCACAAATGGTGACCTATAAAAGATATTATAATAAAGACAAGTTTAAATGAAAATGGTAACCCACATGCATGTGGTGACCCATAAAAATATGTTTTTTTTTTTAAATTAAAAAAGATATTTTTAATGTCGAGCGCAAAAACAGACACCAAAGGCTTTTGGTGTCAGTCGAGACCGACACCATATAGCGTTGGTGTCGCTCCAAACCAACACCAAAGGCTTTTTGTGCCTGACACCAAATAGTTTCTACTAATGTTGTTTGCAATACCTTGACAATACTCATTTTCCTTTTTTTTATATCCATGACTGTTTGGGCCAACTTGCGTGCACCTTGACTACTTTACCCTATAATATTTAGATGTCAAGGAAATCCGTAAGAAATTAATTTCTAGGTAGGTTGGCCTCCATGGATTGAATCCATCACCTTAAGCACCCTAAGACTCTACTTAACCGCTATACCACTCTTCACCAAGATCTGACAAATAACTCTAAGAGAAAAACTCAACCAATTTGGCCCTTCAAATATTACCATTCTCTTTATTTTTCTCTAAACAGCCTCACTTACAACTCCCTAATTTTATTTAAAGCAACCAATTGACTATGCTCAATCCAAGATGCTTAAATTAAAATATGAACAAAGATACTCTATTTAGATTGATATGGATGTGTGTACATCAAGTTAAAGCCATAGGCACTTTTATAACCTACAAAACTAATAAACTAATTTGATGTACATAACCTCCTAAATTCATGGGGAATTTAATTGAAATATCTAATAAAAAAAATTAGGCCATTGGTTAACACATAGGGTGTGTTTTGGGCAAAGAAAATGATAATGATTATGTCCGGAATTGAGTTTCTCGTCTCATGGTCCAATTAATTAATAGTAGTTGGAGAATGGTTATCTGATTCCACTTCTTTCCTTTCCTTTAGCAAGTAATTCATCAAAAAGGGCACCCCTATGAGATCCCTAAACTACAAGCTAGCGCACGACTTTTGTTCTATTTTGATTCTTGAACTTTCAAAATTTAAATTATCCTTAAACTTTGATATTCATTCCATTTGTTTACGAACTTACAAAAGTCCAAAAGGCAAAATGTTAATATTAATCAAAATTGATTCAATAATGTTAACTATTTTTAATACAATCAAAAGGCAAAATGTGAACATATCTCAAAAATTTGCAAATGGTAATTTAAAAGAAATATATATAAGGACTCATTTTAGTTTTCTTTAAAATTCATGTATTGAAACGGAACAAAATTCAAAGTTTAGAGACATTAGACTTTTAGAAATCCATCGACTATCAAAATTTAGAAACTAAAATTGAATTCTTTACCAAAATAGAACATATATCAAAGTTTAGGACCATAATGATATTTTTCCCCCAACAAAAAAAAAAAAAAACCCCTTTAAAAGTGAACTGGTCCAAATGGAGGTTGGCATTGATTTTCAATAGAGCATGAAAAAAAACACACAATCACAGTAGCCATTTTGCTTTGCTAATTACAAATTTTCTCCTTCCAAGAGCATGAACTTTTATCGTTTACGAACCCAGTCCCTGTTTCCACCGTTAAATTCTACTTCTTTCCTCATGAGAATCTTCTTCAACCTTCTTGTGTCTTCAACATCATTTCAACATTTCTGCCCAAGTTTTTAAAGCTGTATCCTTGATTTCTTGCAATCTTGATCGCTGCAAGAGGTTGGCATTCAACAACTCTTTTTGTTTGAATATGGAAAAAATTGTGTTGCAAGTTACAAATTGGTTGCACAAGAAACGAAACTTTACTAACAAATACAAATGAAACAATCACAAGACAAAATAAAGGCTAAACACCAAAGCATGTAGGAAATGTACAGAATGAATTGCTAGATCTGGTTTTGGTAAGAACAAAAGAATCAGTTCTCATTCGGTAGGATGAGGCGATCTCGACCTTCCACAAGCTTAGCTGATCGAATGACGTCCCCAGTTTTGATTTGAGAAAGGATGTCTCTACCAACAGTGGTGTATCTGCCAGTCACAAGGGAATACACATAAATTTTTAATGGTTGCAGAGAAGGTATAAAGGTCAAAGTACTTACCCAAAAACTGAAAATTGCCCTTCATCAAATGACAATCCTCCCAAGCCAGACTGCAATATGAATAGCATCACCAGAAAGCAGACTTGTGAAAAATTTCAACATATAAATCAAAATAAAGTGTCAAACTTACATTTCTTTTATCATATAGATAAAAGAAAAATTGATATGGTGAAGAGTATTCCTCTGAATCTTCATTATGTGCCATGGCAACTGCTCCATACACAGACAATGGTAAAACTGGCAATTCTCCATCCTTCATGTCAATGAAATGATATTACAAACACACACACACACAAAAAAATCTCTGAGTAAAACTATGACTGTGAAGTCGATAAATGAGTAGAGGAAAAAACCTGCACGCTAAGCGTTGTTCGGTATAATGGTTCGAATTGTCCTGATGGCTTTATTTCCAAAGGAATGCTATAGTCTTTGTTCTTATCACGACCATTGTCAGAAAGAACAGCTTGACTAGTAGAGCTGAGTTTTGCTCCATTATAAGCTCCATCAATTACCTGAAGGAAGTTCAGAACGAAGCATGAAAAATATATCATATTTCCAAGCATAATCAATATGTTTGGAACTGTTAGTATAAATTATAGGATTATATTTAGGTTGTTAGGTTGGTTAAGATTGTTTCTAGATATTATAGGATTATATTTAGGTTGGTTAAGATTGTATTTAGATATTATAGGATTATATTGAGGTTAGTTAAGATTGTAATTGAGGTTAGTTAAGATTGTAATGGCTCAATGAGAAAAAATACGACATATTTTTCTCCTAAACCCTTTTACATGGTATCAGAGCCTAGTTAAAAGGTTTTCTAGGTTTTCTGAAGGGCCATAGTCGCCGTCGTCCGGTAAAAGGACAGAAGACCACAGCCGCCGCCGCCGCCTCCGCTGCCCGCGCCCCAGCCCAGATCGTTGCTGTATGCGCCCAGCCCCGCACACAACAGCACTCGCATCCAGCCCGAACCCGCAGCCCACATCAAGCCCGAACCCTCAGCCCGGCCGACCCTAAACCAAACTTAAACCCACGGTCACATCCTGCAGATTAGCCTCTACGCAATAGCTAAAAGTCCAGTGTTTCTCGAGACACTAGAGGAAGTGAAGCCAGTATCACTGGAACAACAAAAACCCCTGTCATCTGCTTTTACTGTA
>JBBMEG010000021.1:12709065-12724076 GCA_037832605.1 Cyclanthera cordifolia | reverse complement strand
ACCAATTGTTGGAAAAATAATAACTAACACAGAAGAAGATAATTGTATTTGGGAGGAAGTATACAGAAATAAATAATATCCGAATGACTCACTATTTAAAAATAGATCCACTATACCAAAATAGATCCACACTATATCACTAACATCGCATGATGCCACGATCCCACTACCCTACCAATTAAGCTGGCCTTAAATTTATCGCACACTCACACCTTAGATTAAATAAAATATTAATACTAAAAAAAATCAGAATTAATAAATAATATAAATTATTTCAACAATTCAAATGGAGCAATTCTTGTGACTTCCTGGAATCCAACAAAGGAAAATTTGCATGTTTGGTAACTTCCTTATTTTTGAATAATTGAGAAGAACATTCTATGATATCTTCTATATGGAAATTATATCTCTAGAATGATTGAATTTGAATTCTTAAATTTGATTAATTTTTCAATTAAATATCTTGAAAATTCATGAACATTTTTTACATCTTTATATGATTGAATAGTTGTATTGTTATTTGTCTTCGGTCTTGTGATCAACTATTTTCAAATTTATCCAAATTTTTTATTACCTTATTATTAAAATGATTGATACCATGAGAAAAGATTTCAATATATTATTGGTAATTATTTTAAATTGATTTAGCTATGATTTCTTGATTTTGTTTTTGTTTAAATTGTATGCTTTTTGGTCATGAATTATATTTTAATGACAATTTTTAAATATATTTAAAGTATATGAAGTTTAATGTTGATTGAATTTAATTAATTATATTGCTTGTTCTATACATCGAATTGATTTTGTTAAAAAACTTTTTTTGAACAAGAATTGTCTAATTAATTTTTATAGGGGAGTAGTTTATTAAATTGATTTATATTCTTAAATTTTGTTAAAATTTTGATTAAAATTGGTATTTATCTTATTTTAGTGCTATCAAAATTTACCAATTTTGATTGTTGTATCTTTTACCGATATGAACTAAATCTCTAGTTATTAAATTGATATCCTTATATCTAATGACATATTTATTTGAATGTTATTTTATAGAAATTCTAAAATTTGTTTATTTTAAATGATTGATTTACCATGATATTATGTTATTACAAAAAATTATTAATTTTTCAATCATTTATTAACTTATGGACTAAATATTTTTTAAAACTTTGTGATGGGGAAGTGTTAAATTGATTTCAAAAGGGATAAATTTGTTAAGAGTTCATGAATGTCTGTTTAATATTATTTTTGATTGATTCCAAAAGGGGAAGAGATAATAAAAAAAATGAAAGTATATTGTTACTATGCATTTGTATTGATTGTGCTTGTTGACTCATATCCTATATTACACATCAATTTGAATTTATTTTTCTTGTATAGTTTGTCATAAAAAAATGTATGGTTGGCTTTTTGGCCGTTATCTGAAATTAATTAATTTTAATTAATTAATTAATATTTTGATAATAACAAACTCAAAGTTTGTCTTCTAATATTTTTGGAGTTTTTAATTGTTTATTATGTAGAGATTTAAGAGACGACTCTAATTCATTTTGAATCATTCAAATCGGAGTTAAAATGAAGAATATACGAAGATTTGAAGTTTGGAAGAAAAATTCTCCAAAGGGAAACTGAGATTTTCCTTGACTTATTATTTTCCTTAATACCAAATCTATTTTGATCGCATCTCTACTAAATCTCATCCATCCATTACATTTGCCATAAATCTAAAGGCCGCAATTTATCCTATCGTCATTAAATCTTAACCATCGATCATTTTGCCGTAAATCCAACCGTCATTTTTTATCTTTTCTTCCATAAATCACTTGTCTCAACTTTTGAATTTTGAGACAGCTACATATCCATTCTAAATAGCCCAAAAAGTTTAATTACTTCACTTATTCTCGAATCGGTGTATTACAAATTTGTGAAGAAGTTGTCAATTCTAAACTTGTGTATTTTACGTTCGAGAGGTATTTTGTTAGATTTGTTTTCAATATTTGTTTTAGGATTTGTATATAGGTGTGTGGGTGGTTGTGAGAAAATTAAATTGGTTTAATCCTCAACAAGTAAAAGGATTTGAGTTTCTCTTTTGCCTAAGAAAAAGAGAGTAGTAGTGGTTTAATCCTAAACCTGTGAAAATGATTTAGTTTCTCTTTAGCCTAGAAAAATGAGGGTTGCAAAGGTTTGGTTCTCACCCTCACCAATAGAATCCCCAAGAAAAAGTCTTGGGGGGTGGAGTAGGGATTTTTTGGATCAAAGGTGTCTAGCTTTCTCTTTAACTTTTACATTCTGTTATTTCGTTATTGCATCTAATATTTAATTTATTGAGTGTTTTTAGTTAACAAAGTTTAGATCATAAAATTAGTTTTAAAAAACTAAAAAGTTAGGAAACCTTATTCACCCACTAGTGTTGCCTTTTGATCCTATATATGCAGGCAAACAAATGGGGCACTCACCAGAGAACGAGGGAAAAAAGAGAAAAAAATAGAATTGAAAGGAAAAGTGTCGGCAAATAATTTGTGTGGAGCATTGTAGATCAATTTTCTCTTCATCTTTCACAACAAATTAGGTGTAGTTTGTTTTCAATTTCTTTAGTTTATGTTTCTATTATGTGTTAGTTTTTTTTTTTTTTTTTTTTGCTCCAATTCGAGGGCAGTTTTAATATAATTGTTATGTCGTGACGCTTTCGACAAAATCGAATATTTGTTTTGATTTCAATAAAGATGTTTGATAAATCAAATTGACATCTTAGTTTATTATCAATTGATCCATGCTATACATGATTTTGTGATGTTTTTAAATATTTTAAATGATTGTTAATTTGTAGCAAAGGGTTTGGCTCATGTGTTTGTAATTGTGTCTTTTCCAAATTACATAGTTTGCATGATAGACCTTAGAGAAACAAATAAATTAAATTAGTTAATTTTTAGTGTCTCGGTTACTTGATTTTGGTTTAGTTGTTCTCATTAATTTTAAAATGCTATTATTTAGTTGATATGGACGCTATCATGCCCAATATCATGAATAATATGATTTAGTTTTGATGTTAGGTCACAGTCAAAAAATAGAAAAACAATTACTTGGACTAAACTAAACCTTTGAATCGGAAGTTTTTTGTAATTTGTTTTATTTATTTTTATTGTTTTATTTAGGATTTCATTCAAATATCAAAACCTCCCATTTTATTTATTTTCAAACATTGAGAAATTAATTCTTACCTCCTTTGGATTCGA
Source organism: Cyclanthera cordifolia (assembly GCA_037832605.1). Lineage (NCBI taxonomy): Eukaryota > Viridiplantae > Streptophyta > Magnoliopsida > Cucurbitales > Cucurbitaceae > Cyclanthera > Cyclanthera cordifolia. The sequence goes on along the minus strand of JBBMEG010000021.1, from coordinate 12,720,846 downwards.
CTTTGTTTCATTTTTTCTACAAGTTAGAGCCAGAATAGTCAGTAATTTATTTTAGCCGGCTTCAACAACTCGACTATAGGGTTTATTGTGATTTTAATTTGATAAGTTTTAAAATTTATGAATGACGTTTTAAATGAAATCAAAACTGAAATGTTCTTTCTTATTTTCAACATTATGTCTAAAATACTAGTCTCGATTATGTCAGTTGAAAAATTAACTTGCAAAAACTATACTACATAGAAAAATAATTTCAACACGATTCTTATTGTCGATGACAAAAAGTTTGTTCTAATGGAGGAATATCCTCAGGTTCAACACCGAATAAGGTCATGATCATTGACTGAATGCTAATATCAAGGCTAGGGTCTCTATATATTGACAAGTGACTCATACATTTTGGCCAAGAAATAGGAGATCATGGTAACTGCTTTAGAAACGATGAATGCCCTTCATGAGATGTTTGGGCAGCCATTGTCTAATCAAAGCATGATGCTTTTTAGGCTATTCAAAATGCAAAAATGAAGTCGGGGATGTTAGTGACAAAGCTCTTGCTCCAGATAATGGTGTACTTCAACCCGGTTGCGATAAATGGAGTCATTATAGACGAGGCCACTCAGGTGATTTTTATTCTTAAGACTCTATCAGGTAGCTTCTTACAATTTAAAAGAAACAATGTTTATTGTTAGGGATTATGCCTTAAATGTTAAGTAAATAATTAAAGAAAAAAGTATTTAATGTTAGACATTTAGTATTATATTTCTATAATTAATCAAGGTTATTATTTTCATTAATTATGTATTTATATATACAAATCTCATTCAACCTTATAGCATTAATTGGATTAATGACGATACACCCATGGTTATTTAGATGTACACTTGAACAAGTATGTGAGACATACAATTTGATCCAGTTCGAAGTTAATAATCTAAAATGTCTAGAATATATGGACAAAGGCTCGCCTAAGTTGTGGTGACACAAAAGGTAAATCTTATTTACTAGAGTCTTGTTTAAGGAAGAATCATCCAATGATTGGATATAAGATTCGGGCTCCACTAATCACATTTGTTCTTTATTTTAGGAAAATGACTCTTGGGAGAAGCTAGAACCTGGGAAAATAACCTTAAATGTGGTATCTGTTGAAGTTGTTTTGGCAACAACTGTTGGAAATGTCGCGTTATTTTTCTGCAATTCTTTTTTAGGATTAGAGAATATGTTGATGGTTCCTCAAATTAGAAGGAACCTAGTTTTAGTTTTTTTCCTTGTAGAACACAATTTCATTCAGTTAATTTTAATGAAAGTTCAGTTTATATATAAAAGAATGGCTTGGAGCTTTTATTCGGAAATTAACGTAAATAACTTATATATGCTCATAACTATGATTTGTAACACACTTCTAAATACTGAATTATTATAAACAGCAAATAGTAGAGCAAACAAACAACAATTTTTTTTCTAGAATTCGATACATATCGCTTGTTCATTAGAGGAATTAGTGATGTATAAGAAAGATGTAATCACAGAGGTAGAATAAATTTCTTATCCCAATTGTGAATTACGAACAAGCTCGTGATAGAGAACTTATTATATCCTTGGACATAACTTGTCCTTTAGCGCGAAAGAGTTCAACACATGTCTTTAGTGGAATAAGTTTGATGATAACAAATAAGGATTGGATCCTAGATTGTTGCAGCTTTCAACCTATATGCCCACCGATCCTCAAGCTGACTCATACGTTGGTACACTATTTTATTAGATAATGAATTTGAAAAGTTGATCACATTCATAGATTAATTACGTGAGAATAATTAATATGAGCTTTAAGTTTAATTGTTAAACTTAATTAACAATATATTGGATATATTGAATTAATATTTATGAGATAAATATTAATGATAAGAAATTAATTATAAATAATTATTTAATTAAGATATCCTAATAATTAATATATGGTTTAATAATAGTGAATAATTACTAAATAGAGAATATAAATTAATATGTTGGACATATTAATTGAATTAATAATTATTAGATAATTATTAAAGTAAAGAATTAATATATTGAATATATAATTGGACATTTATTTATTAGATATATTATGGAATTGAAATTTATTAAATAAATATCAATTAAAAATAAATAAAACGATATATGAAAACAAAGAAGGAAATTTTGTCCCCTAGGGAGGAAATGAAATTTCCAATTTTTTCAATTTAAATAAGGAAGTGCGCAAATCTTGGATTTTTCCTATCTTTTAATATTGGATATTGAAAGATATTTTATTTTCTTAATTTAAATAATCTATCGTCTACTATAAATAGGAAGCTTAAGAGGTCTTCATTCTCATCCCACTAAGTTCTAGAGTAACTAAATCTTAAACAGAGAAACTCTCAGAAAGCTTAGATCTCTATTTTCTTCTATCTATAGTCAGATCGTTGGCAAAGTGCCTAACTCCCTTATCTAAAAGGCTCCTCACCAAGCACTCAGTTGTTGCAAAGAAGCCATAACTAGAGGAGATCGTTCGAGATCTTCCACGAGAATAGTCGATGCTACTCAACATAAAACTCACCAAATTAGATCATAATTGTTAGTCAATGTAAGTATGGGTAAAGAACAACATGTCAATCGCCTAGGGACCAACATGTAGATTAATTGGATTAATCAAGATAATTAATTAGATTATTTATTGTAAAAAAAAAATGTGTTCACACCTTCTGCTGTGTTTAATGCATGTTACCCTATATTCCCAACACACATTTCCTTGCTCCCAGTGCTCCACTGTACACCCCTTTTTTACTAACAATAACTTAAAGACAAAGCAGCAATCACATCCAAACTTGAAGTCGAAGAAGTGACCATGTTAAAACTTGAAAACAAAGTAGTGACAACCTTCATCTTAAGACAAAATCAGCGACCATGTAAAAGTATCAGAAGAAAAAGCAACGACCATGTCAAAAATTGAAAACAAAGTAGCGACAATGTCAGAACTTGAAGATAAAGTATCCATCACTTTTAAACTTGAAGCGTATCAACGCCTATGTTAGAAGTTGAAGACGAAGTACCAACAATGAAAGGGCTTCAGACGAGGCAATAGTGTCAGAACTAGAAGACAAAAAAGTGACAATATCATAATTTAAAGACAAAGTAGTGATCAAGTCCAAACTTGAAGACGAAGCAATACCATGTTAGAAGTTGAAGACGATGTAGCAACAACAAAAGAGCTTGAAGAAGAGGCAATGACATTAAAACTTGAAAAAAAGTAGCAACATCATCAAGCTTTGAAGATGAAGTAAGAACCATGTCGAAATTTGAAAACGAAAAGGCGACCATGTCAAAACGTGAAGACAAAGAAGTAGCACAATAACTTGAAGGCTGAACAACATCGTTAAAACTTAAAGACGAAGCAGCAACCACTTCTAAACTTGAAGAGAGCAGCGATAATCTTGAACTTGGAGAGAACAGTGACTGCCTCAAACTTGAAAAGAGGGACGACAACATTAAATATAAAAAGAGCAACGACGACCTTGAATTTGGAGAAAGACATGATGAACTCAAACTTGAAGAAAGCAACAACGACCTTTAACTTAGAGAGGATGATACACTCATGACCTTTCAAGAAGGAAATGTTAACTTCATACTTGTAGGAGAAATGAATCTTAAATAAAGTATTAGCCAAATCTTCATGTATATATCCACATTGAATGTCTTGTTTCATGATATGTAAATTTCTTAAGAAAAAAAGAGTGAACATAAAATTTTATATTAAGTTTCCTACATACACTTTGATGGAAGGGATTAAGTCATATCATAGTTCAAATTTAGTGTCATTTGCCTTTTACATGCAAGATCATCAAGCAGTTTAGGCTCTACGATAATGAGCATGGTATTTAGATTTCTTCATCATCACTAGCAATACTTAGTTCCATATCATGAGCACAAGTTGCTAACTCTTCAAATGTGCAAGGCTTTACACCTTGGAGAATGTATAGAAGTTCCCAATGCGTGCCTTAAATGCACATTTTCAATGCATTTAGCTTGGTGAGACGATTTTTGCAATCAAAACTAAGAGCTCTCTAATGATTGATGTATTCAACGATAAGTTGACCATCCTATTGTTTTACATTTGTTAATTCTTTCATGCTGATAATTCGCCTTGTCTTTTAAAAGTGATCAAGGAATTCATTCTCTAACCCTTACCAACTGTCTATTGTTTCAACCTTTAAATTAGTGTACCGTTCAAATGCATTCTCTTTCAAGGTTTGAATGATTTGTTTGGCAAGAAGATCGTCTCGAATGCTAGAAGTTCTAATTCCCCTACGAAGTGAGCAATAGCTTAGGTTTGCCTTTTTTTTTATCAAAATGTTGGAACTTAGGTGGCTAATACTTTCCAGGCATCCTTAGGTTATCTATCTTTTTTGTATATGGCTTGGAATACAAAAGATAACTTTGAGTTGGTTCACAAGTTTGACCCTTGATAAAGTTCACAATCATATCTATCTGTTGTTAGACAGATAGATAAGTGATTGAGGCTGAGTGTTTTGGTTGGTCTTCTAGGAGGATGTTCTTTCCTTTGTTATTTCTTTGCTCATCAAGAGTTTGGCTTGATTCAGGCGTCTCTTTTTTCATTTAACATTTTAGTAAAGCGATCACCAAGTCTCGTTCCACGATCATTTTCTGCAAAATTTCAAGCCTTTTTTCAAATTCGGTCATTATCTTATCAGCTACTATGTAAGCCATCACCTGAAGATTTGATATGTCTTTTAGTTGATACACCTTAGAATTATTTAATCAATTAGTGGGTTATCTTTGATGACGACTTCATTAGAAAGACTTGGAGTTTAACAAATCGACCGTATCAACGACAAGCCATCATGTTGCCTTGTGATCATGTACACAATTTCATCAAGTGTCCTTTGAAGTTTATTTATCTCAAAAGACTTGGAGTGTTTATGTGTGACAGGTTCAACATGAGTTTTTTAAGCAGCACTTTATGATTTCAAAGAAGTTTCTGGCATAATATGAGTTGTTTATGCAACTTTCCCTGATGTCATTGAAATTTCATTTCCAATAGTAGACTTTGATGTAGCTTTTCCAAACGTTATGCTTGATTAATGTGACAGAAAGAGATGCAAGATAGAGATTGTCTCGCTGGGTGTGCCAATTTGTTCACACAAAATTTTTCCTACGAAATATAGAAGCAAGACAAGTGTAAATGAAGTTTGATTAATAGATTTAGTTTGTGCGTGTGTTACAATCTCTAATGCTTATCCTCTACCTCTTTCTCTTGTGATGTGAAATTTGAAGAGATTGATATGAGGGCTCGTTAGCTTCTTCTCAAATGAAGAAGGATTGATTCTTTAGCTTGTAGGCGAAGATACGGTCGATTTGTTAAAGCCTTGTCGTTGAGTGTTCAGAATTCTTGAAGCTTGATTTTGAATTCTTTAACTTTGAAGGTTGTAGGACATGGAGTACCGTTGGACGCTTTGAATTCTTTCCGACTTGATGTTGTGAAGTTTCTAAGTCTTCCATCTTTGGGTTGAATCTTCTTATTTCTATCTTTTTTGTCCTTTGCAAATGAAGAAGAGCTCTCTATTTATAGAGTTCTCTCATGGACTTGTAGACTTGGACTTGGGTCGGGCTTCATGGGCCTTTGGGCAAGACCATCTAGCTTAAACCTCATAAATTTATAAGCTTAATTGATATATGAACTTTGACCTAGTTTTATTTGGACCCAAAAATCAAATAAACACATTCCAGTTCTGTTAATTATAAGGCAATAATGGATTTGTAATTGGCCCAAAAAGTTAATTGAATTTCGACATTAATTTGTAAATGTTGTGGCAAAACTTTCAACCATATAACAATCAGCTTAATCTAATCCAATTTGTAGAGAGAATAATTTAACCTCTCAATCTAACTCAATATTTAGGTTAAGTTAACCTAACTTGAATCCTTGCCCCAAATGTATATTTCCTTTTCTTTATAATCATTATTTTCCTGCCTAAGGGTAGTGAGTAGGCCTACTTGATAAAGGCTCGAGTGTACTGCTTTGAATTGTTGTTTAGTGAATATGGTCTCTAGTAGCTAGGTCAGCTATTTGCTATTCTAACCAATTCGATCTAGCAATCTTTTTCTGATTTTTCTAATTGGTTGATCTACCATTGAGTGAGGCATACTTCATCTAATGCTTTCGATTGTTGTTGCACAGATAGTACTCGGGCGGCTGTAGGTAATAGTGGATTCCACTTTTTCGGCGTATACAAGATCAATTTCAATTGAAAAAGACTGAAAATGGAATTGAAATTACCGAAACCGCATGCCAACATTTCATTCAATATTTGGTTGTCTTGCGAGTGGATTTCTCTTCTGCTGACAATGAACCCGAGTAGCTTACCTGATGAAGCATCAAACCTCCTTCCGACTTTATTTGCTTTTGAGGATAGAGCAAGTTGTTGACCAATCAAGGTATTCCCGGATAAGCTCCTTGCTAGACCGTGCTAGCCGAGTTGACGACCGTCTACCTGCTCGAAGGTAACTATCCTCTTTCTTTGTATGCTTAACTACTTTATTGAATCGATTCTTTTTAATGAATATAAGCGATTGCAACTTCGAATATGGAATACAAAGGGATTAAATAGGAAATATTATCCGGAATCATAGAGCTATAATGAAATATACGATTTCTCAAATTTGAAAAAAGGTCAGAAGAAATGGTTAAATCCTCTTATTTTGATTTCTCAAACCGAGAGATCCATGAACCGAGATCCTAATATATATAGATACAAATGGTCTAATGAGAGCAAGAATTTCCAAGAACATTTCATTTATGAGTAGAAGAGCCATTTTCATTTTCAAGTAGTAGGACATAACGAAGTGAACCAAAACAAGGGATAGTTCCCACTTTAAACACTTGTAGAGGTACGTTGTCTTGAAAATGAAGAATGAAATGAGTTTCTTTGGATTCTTAACAGTCAAGTACTCCTTATTCCTTTCTTCCTCTCCTCCCCCTCTAGCTATCAGTCTCTTTTCCTTCTCCTTCTCCTATACAGTTTCATGCTTTGCATTGGTAATAGAAACATGGGGAAAGAAAGAAGGAAACTCTATCTTCACACCTTTCCCGAAACTTCTAACACACCTACTATACCTTACGCTTTCTTATATAGATGAGATGGATTGAAAGCTACTTCATTATCAAGATAAGACAAAGAGCAACAGAATAGCCCAACAAAAATTCTTCTATTAAATACCACGTTGAGCGGAATATGCAGATGCCCTTTGACTTCCAGCTATGTGTTGTGCGGCTCCCGCGAAGCGAATGAAGGAAAGCTCGAAGAACTTTCTCTGCCAGCGGCTTATGTAGTGGTCGGCCTTATAAAGTTCGCTAAGCGCCTCTCCCTTCCCTTTTTGTCCATTTCGCATAGCCTGTCAAATTCCTTTTTTCTTGCAATCGAACGCGACACTTTATAGATTTTTGAATGTTAATAATTTTTTAAAAGGGTGAAAAAAAAAAACTTCCTCGAGTTTTAAATTTGCGTTGGTGGGAGCTTCAACTTGAAGCCCTTTTCCACCTTAAAACTATTAAAGTTTGTACACCAAAGAGACAAAACAATATATGGCCATGGGGCCTTTTTTAATAATAATTGAATAAAAAGAAAAACATAACTATTTTAACGGTGAATTTGTAATTTTGAAGGACTTGAGCAGTCATAGTACACATTTACACAACAGCTTCCAATTCCAACCTCATTTTGTTTATGAAATGGACCATCAAGAGGCAGTGGATAACGAGGCAGCCGTATACGGAACAGCAACCAAATACACCTATCTTGCTCCCATGCCAGGCAAGTCAGCATGAATTTCTCCACGACAGAGACTACCAAATCTGCTTCCTGATTTTTCCTCCGTTCCCAAATGACAAGTTTTATTAGATTCTCTACCTTGTACATATTACACGATCATTTCTACAAGAAACCTGCCGGATTTAGTCCTCTTTCCGCACGAAAGGTTACCTCCTGCAATCCGAATGGACTCCGTATGAGGGCATATGGAGTGAGATCGTTCTTTCTGGGTAGGGATTGTGGTAACGAAGACATTTCGCGAAGAGATGGAAAGAGAGGGTTAATTGTAGCCAGATTTAATCAGGGTTTCGGGTTTAACGGCGGTACCGGCGGCGGCAGCGGTGGCGGTGGAGACGATGGGGCAACCGCAAGGATTCTGGGTAACATTGCTTTGGCTGTTGGGTTAACTTACCTTTCGGTAACAGGGCAGCTTGGCTGGGTTTTGGATGCCATTGTTTCCATTTGGGTATTCTTTCATCTTTGGATTTGGATTTGGTTTTTTCCAGGGTTTAGTCCATATTTTCTATTTTCTGAATTGAGTGAGACGTGCTTTATTTTATGCTCCTTTCATATATTATATTTTTTTATTTTGCTGATTACTGAAACTATGCTGCCTTTTCAGTTAGCTTTAGAGTACCCTTATGAACTGAGTACATTTGAAGGCACCATACATTTCTTTCCTATGTGATTTGTTGCTTCTTGTTTTAATTTAGATGACGTCTTTACTCCTACATCCAATGTTTGTAGCTCACTCAATGCCTCCTTTAGCGTTTTCTATAAAGTTCTTTTATAATTGTAATTATATGTTACTTTTGATCACTTCAATGTCTCCGTTGAAACTTATTTTGTTGACTTGAGCATTAACAACTCGTTAAGACATATGCTCTAAAAAGATATACAGCTGCCCCTCTGTAGTTTTGTTTTTCTATGGATCTTTTATATTCTCTTGCTTTTGTTGGATCTCGCTTTCATGTGTATATTAATCTCTTTAGTTTGCATTCCTCATCTGGTTGATGTTAATTTCTTTTTCTTTTTTTTTTCTTTTTGAACTCTGGTTTGGTATGCTAATATATATGCTTGTTCAGCTTGTTGCAGTTCTTATACCAATTGTCGGAGTGGCCGCCTTTATCTGGTGGGCAGGACGAGATATTGTTCAAGACACTGTAAGGCTTTACAACTTCTTCCTTCTCAATCTCAATTTTTGAGCTCTCTTAACTTTGCTGGATCTGTTTTCAAAATACACTGATGATTTAGAAGATAACTAATTTCATTTAATATTGTCCCACCATGTTTTGCATTTGCAGTGCCCTAACTGTGGAAATGAATTTCAAATATTCAAGTAAGTTCTCTTGAAAGAATTGAGATATATGTCAGTAAAGATTCCACTCTAACAAGTCCTAAACATGGATATCTACTCATGCATGATTATAAAATATATAAGATATCTAAGCAATTTTAAAACAAAATCCAACCAAGTGCTTTATTTCGCTTAAACTTGCAAAATTGTTTCTAACCTAACTTCTAATAAACAGTTCCAGAAAATAGTAGAAAAAATTATAAACCATCTCAGAATCCCTTCAAATACATAATTTCAAATAAGGAAATGAATAATAGAGCTGAGTTTAATATAAAGAATGTGGAATGGAAAATAAAGACTCATCAACTAAGCCAAGTCCTTTATCAATCTCGCAACCTCCTCAGCTCAGTCATTTTGATAAAGCCTAGTACCCGAAACATACTTTCAGAGAAAGGATGAGTATTAGAAATACTCAGTAATGACATCTCTAAAGGAGTACAACATACTAACATCAATAGAAATAATAGCAGCTAGACATGCAATACCTATCTGTTTATCAATCACAACATTAACATCAATGTCAATCACAAAAGATCATCAGTTAAGGAGCTCAACTCCATAACATCAATTAACCCATCACTTGGGACCTAGTCCCCTCAACCCATCTCTAGACCAATCCATTTTGCTGGAGTTCCACACCTTTAGCTCAAGCTTAGGAGCGATATCATGAATCTCAGAGGTCCAAGACTACCCAGGAATGATGCTCAAACGCTACTGGGTCAAAGCGAGCCCTTTTCCTATGCACTGTTCGTCTCTAAACACACAACACGCAGCAGTGTTTTCAAGACTATCGTAATTCCACATGCCATGCACATAGAGGGTATTGCGCTTCTGAAGAAGCCAAGAAGAGCGCCTTTAATCAGGCTCTCTCCTTTTCTCCCCATTTTGCGTCTGGCGTCTCCGTTGCCTTAGGCAAATGTGTGTGTCGTGTTTGTTGTCACGATTTTTTAATAAGCTAACTTAGTACCTACGAAAATATTTATAGTAATATAATAAGTTAACGTGAATTGTAGATCTAAAAATAACATAATTTGTATGGTTCATTATTTTTTATATTTGGTAAGGATTTGAAATTTTATGGGAATAAGAGTATGTTTCCATATTAATTTATGCACTAAATGTAGTATATTTGTTGCGCCTGACTTTACTCGGACCTCGTCTTTTTATCGTCTCTAACCATGAGTCAATCAAATGGAGTGTGGCTTTGTGTTGTGTCTAGCGCCTTAAAAACTCTGGCACGCAGCCGATTACTATGCTAGCGAAGGCGTAGTTTTTTACAATAGTCCAGATCTAAGCATGCATATCAAGGGAGATATACATCACACACTCGTTCAATTGTGGCCCTTACCTTGGCATGACCCATTTCTACGTATATCGTGCGCTCAGCAGGCTTGAGTTAGGAGTAGCCTTACACCTTGATCACGGGCCTGGTTTATCGGGCACCCAAAACTAGGCTATCGGCGGTTGGAACCACAGTTTGACCTAGCCTCTAGATGATTACAAGTTTACCCCTAAACATGATACTAGCAATACAACTCAGTCCCCTTTACATGCTCAACCTATCGTCACGGGTAAACACATATATGGGATTGCAATTAAGTCACCTAAACATGTTTCTAATAAATAATGTGTACTAGGCATAACCAAATAGAATAAACAATATGAATAAGCCCATCAGAATGGAAGAGGCAACAAACAGATAAGTACAATGTCCACCTAAGTCTAACATCCTTTAGCAATCAAAATCACTAAATATGCTCAACCAATCAACATTAGTGCAAACATACATAATAGGCATACAAGTCAACCATTCATTTAATCTCGGACAATATTTGCACGAGGTCACACTATTGCTATAGGAAAGCCTTTACCTGATTATTAATATAGAACCTAACTTGCAAGCTCTCCAAGAAAATAACTTCTAATCAAGATAACTTAAGTGATTATCTTTAAGTAGGCTATAGTTCACTAAATCAATTAAAATACCAAAAAAATAATGAAATCTCGTAACACGTCAATGGTCAATGTACACAAAGTTTACCACGTGTGAGAGTCAACGCTCGACAAAGAAATGAAGGCGCCAGCAGTGCATAGGTAGCAGCTCGGCTTGGATGGCGTTGGCTTGCACTGCAGCGCGACATAATTGGCAACTTGGGGACGATTGTTGAAACAACTCGGCTCAACAGTTGTAGCCATGCCTTGGCTCGGACAGTTTAAGATTGCTTGATTGCGATGCTGGCTGCACTGCTCGACTCTGCTACTAGCGGCTCATTGATCGAGCGACGAATAACGACTATGGAATCGTGACCTACCGCGTGATCATGGCTCTTTTGCGGCTGCACGCATGTGATCAAAGGAACGAGTGCTGAAAGTGTTGCGTGTCACAATCATGCTTATTCAATGTGTGTTGAATACGACCACATGCTCGTTCAAACCCTCTTTCATCATGTTTTTGATAGGAATCAACTAATGCGGAACGTTTATTCAAACCCTAAGGCTTTCGAGAGGTCTTGGAACTCTCCTAGTTTCGCCTTGCGAGACAATTTATGAAATAATGGCATACCCTAACCCTAATCCTCCATAGGC
>JBBMEG010000021.1:12680890-12708965 GCA_037832605.1 Cyclanthera cordifolia | reverse complement strand
TTCTGCTTTCCATTCTTCACGCTTGATTGCCGGTCTTCGATCGACGAGAATAAACCCGTATAGCCGGGGTCGTATCAGTTTTCATTTTAAGTTGTCATTGTTGCATGTAAGGATAGTTTCTTTCATTCACTTCTACTTGTTGACTCCTTTCCATTTCCATATACATGGATTTCACATTAAATAATGTTCCAAAAGTTACCGTAGGAGGGTGTGACTTCCTGAAGTTTTTTCCTACTAAGTTTTATGACTAATGCAATATAGTTGATGTGGTCCTTGCTGTATTATATTGTATAACCCTTTCAAAGACAAAAGCATTTCTAAATTTTTTTTCTCTTTTTTGGAAACCTTTTCTTCAAGCCAAGATGGTGGTTGCACTCAGTTGTGCTACCTGCTTTGCATTTTTGTTCGGCTGACCTTGCTCACCGAGTTAGTGCAAGTGCCACATAGTTGCCATTCTACTGTCTTTGAAGTGTGATTGTGACAATGAGTGAGCGGGATGAGCATACGACATTGGTGATCGGTGACACGAAGCAAGCTTACGCGAACGCTGATGGAGCGTTGGATGCACGATTTCGACATCAATGGTGGGCAGCTAAGGCTCGGTGTAGAGATTTTGTGGGTGTGCAATCGTTGACTTGTGTGGGGCTCGATGTCCTCTACTAATGGAATTTGATAGAGAATGTAGTTCTCGACAATGGTGAAATTGAAGGGTGAAGGGCGATGCAAAGGTCTTCTCGGCCTAGGGTGTTCGTTTGTGGTTTGAGAGGACATGAGTGAAAGAGATTTGGAAGCGTGTGAGATAGCCAATTTCAAAATGAGAGAAATGAGGAGCGAGGCTTGGGAGGTTATAATTGGCCAAGCTCCCAACATAGGTTGTTGTTTGACCCAACAACCCATTGGTCAATCCATGATTCTCCAGCACTTGGCTACTTTATATCACAACTAAGCTTTCAAGGCATTCCAAAATTCAAGCAAGCCACAACAATTTTTAGTCCCCCGTAAATGCACAAATCATACATAATATTTACAATTATAAATACTTAATAAATACCTTAGGAAGTAGTGGAAACGCGGGGCATTAGCGTGTCCTACTTTAATTGACGGGGTTCCTTGATTCATTTCTTACAATGTTTGGTTAATTGGTTTCTATAGGTGACTGATTAACACTACGTCAATATTGCAGATCAACCCTGAATGAAGAGCTGCAACTATGCCCTTTCTGTAGCCAACCTTTCTCTGGTAATCCCTGAGTTCTTATAGAACTTAAATTTAAAGCTTCTTGGTTCTTATTATTATTAGTTTTTGCAGACCGTTAACTTCTTTTGAGAACCGTCTTAGTTGATAAATGTAGTACAAGTGAAATTAATTTTAAATCGAGATACAAACGACACGGCAGGGATTCGAACTCAGGATCTCCTACTATGATATCTTGTTCAATTATGTAAATCACTAATCAACCTAAAAGCTTAAGCTGATAGGTTGGAGTAAATTTAATTATATCAACTAACATTTTCCTTCCATATAGCACCAAGAATACGGAATACTTGCTTAGAGTAAATTACTTGTGCACTAATTCTTCCTTTTCCTTTCAGTGATAGATGACAAATTTGTAAGAGATTCTGTGCAGTTCTCCAACAAAACTTCTTCCACCGTTGGTCAGGCTTTCGGTAACTTTACTTCTTCTCCCAGAAAAGGTAATTCTTTCACTGCTCGAATATATCTGGACCGACACGAAATATTTGAAACCGAATGGCCTCTTATGATTGTGACTGTAGGAAAGGAAACTGCTGGCGCAGTGGTTGATATAGAAGCAGAAGTAAAAGACGTGGACTGAAGCCGGCCATTCCACTTTCTGGTAATTGTTATTGCTGTCGATCGAGTAAATACATTTCTTTTCTTTCGGGTTAATGTTATTAATCTTGAAAGAATTAGAAGTGTGCATAGAAGCATTTGTTACTGCTAGTGAACCCCCAATTATTGTAAGCATTCTCAGAAGACCATCAAATTTAGGGAAATCAGTTTGCTCAATTGGGTTTTCCAGATGGAATTAAGTTTTGACACTGCAAATATCTGTATATTTGTTATGTCTTCCATGGCTAGAAATGGCTGTAGTTGTGTAATGCATCTCCAGTTTGTATATCTTCTTATGATACAAATTAAAGTCCTTTGTACAATCTTTACTCTTTTAGCTTATCAAGTCTGATGGACTAGAACATGAACTCTTCGCTATCTTGATTAACATATGGTAAAGGTTACGTTTCTGGATCCCTTTATTTTTAAGTACTTCCAGGAACAGTTGGTATAAAACTCACCAGGAGCTTGCTCCAGTTTCCAACATTCTGTAGAAAATGACAGAAGCTACTTCTTTTACAGGATCCAGGTAATATTAATTGGAGTCAAAATTGCATAGAAATATCAATACACAAAAAAGAATTTGGTGGCGGCCACTATGAAAAAACAATTCAATGTAACTTTGACCTTTTTATACATTTAAAATACCTAATATTCTTAAATTTTGTACCACCATTTCGCCCTTGTTCGTATTTGTCTAGATTTATGTTGGCCTTTTTATTAGACTAATCTATTTATATTGAAAAATCATAGGAAATGGCTACTTTTCACCAAATAATTAGGGAGATGATTTTTTTTTTTTTTTTGCTCATTTAAATTTATGGCTCTAATAAAATTCATGGAGGTGTGAGAATTGTTTTCTCTTCAAAGTGTCTTTTGCTCACGTTTTTTTTAGTTAAAATATTCAATAAAAATGTCATCATTTGTTGATTTAAGGCAACAACTTACTGATTTCATGAAGAAAAAAAAAAAAAAAAAGTAACTTTCTATTTTGAATTCAAAACAACCTTTCACGTCTTTCCTAACTTAAGGATTTAGAAAAAAAAAAAATGATAGATTCTTATTTTGAAGTCAAAACAATCTTCCATATTTATTTATGTTCAACAAATTTCATTATTTAAAAAAAAAATTGTAATTGTTGACGATTAAAGTCAAAAAAGTTATGGCGTGTTATGTGTGTGCTGCTCCCTCCGTTCTTACCCCAAAAGTAGGGATTAACCGTCTGTCCACAGGTAGGATGGAAGATCAATGTTTCATTTTTTTTCTCAAATTTACATTCTTTTTTAAAAGATAGTTTGTGTTGAGCAACGACTAGTAAAAATGACAATGCACATCACAATTGCTTTTAATGGAGTTTTGAATAAAAAAACATATATTCAAATTATAGTACTGCGCAAATCAATGTTGCAAATACAATTACTATAGAGCAACTTGTTTCTTCGATTGAGGAGAGTCTCCATTTGGATGGTCGATCCAAGATTTCTTGCATATCGCTTTACAAGGATGGTGCCGATAAAAGTAAAACTATACACTTGAAGGATAATCATGATGTATAGTGGATGTACAACGGTTTCGCAAGCAGTATGTACCACAATTGCTGCATCTTGGTCGAACATAGTACAATATCTACGGGTATGTACATTGTGGATGCACCATACTGTTTCAAGAGAGGAGGAGGTCGTTATTCATTATAGAAGGTGCTATCTCTTCAACTTCCAAATTTCAAATAATATGGTTTAATCCCCTCCAAATATAAAATTAATCTGACGATTGAGGTAATTATAAAATCTCATCCACCACCTTCAATTGAAGCCAGTCTGCAATTGGATGAGCGATTCAAGATTTCTTGCATATTACTTTACAAGGACGATGCCAAGAAAAGCAAGGTTGTAAACTTGAAGAAGTATCATAATGTACATTGGATGTACAACAGAATGACATTTTGATCGATGGAAACTCCCGTATCCCCCAAAACACTATAAAAAGTTATTTACAGTTTCAAGAGAGGAGGTCAATATTCGGGGGTAAAGGTGGTTATCTATGCAACTTTCAAATTTTAAAGAGCATGATTTAATCCCCTCCAAACATATAACTAATCCAACAACTAAGGTAATTACTAAATCTCATATTATTATTATTATTATTTAAATTTTGAAGTAAAGTTAGAATTGGCATGATATACCATGTAACATAGATGTACCGTAAATAATATTGTTTTTGAAAAAAAAACCCAACAATTTTTAAAATTTCGATAAACACCAAATATTTATATTTTTTGAAAGGGTCAATAAATATACTTATTTAATTATTTTTTAAATGCAGTTCATTACACAAAATACATATAAATGTACAAAAAATCATTTAAATTACTATAGGTAGTTCACTTTTTTTTTTTTTTAATCTTAGTCAACTAATTTTGTTTTAGTTTTTCAAAAGTGAGAAACATATTTATTCAACAAATAGTTAGTTATGATAATCTTTCTTCATATTTTTTATTTTATTAAAATCAAATTCCTGTGACAGTGATGAACGATCAATTTACTTAGCCACCAACTCTTTCGCTATAAATATATATTATTATTAATAGCTAATAGTAGTATTAATTAGAAGAATGTACTCATAGTGTAATTGTCTTTTTGGAGTAATAAAAATCTTAGTTATTTAGAATAATTGGTATATATTTTTTCTAATATGTATGAGTGCTTTTCCACGTTATTTTATAAAGTTTATTTCATACGTATTAATATGTTATTATTATTTCTAGACTGATAGTATTAATAGTAAATATAAATATGTATTGGCACGCGGCACGATCCAACCTTGTTGTCTTTGTAAATCAATTGTGAGGCACCTATTCTGAAAGAACCCGACCCAACACGAAGTCAAACCCGGGTCTTAACCTCTTATGCATGAATTAAACATTTAATAAACTCTTAGAGACATGCTAAAATATCATTTGCATTTATTGAAATAGCTCGAAAGCATAAACGATGTTCATGGGTACCCGAAAAACAATAAAACAATATTAAAACCTATACTAACATGTCTCAAAATCAGGGTTCATGCTTTAAAAACACTAAATTAAATAACAAACTCCATAAACTCTAATGTATCTTGCCCATGGTCACACCAACTTCAGCTTAGCCATCCCGGTTCACCTGTGAGTACCTGGAAGGATTCCACAATGGAAATGGTGAGTTCGTGAAAACTCAGTAAGGAATTCAAGCACGGAATCTAATAAAAACATATAGATAACCAGAGAAACACAAAGTAACATGATCACAAAATGTATCGAATTAAACTTTAACTCAAACATTTATCTCATCTAGAAACACAAAGCTTTAACTCTAATCTCAATTTTTATCGTTAATCTTGACAACCTATACTAGTGTGAGAGCACCTCAGCGAGCCGAAACAATCTAGTTGCCGCCAGACTTCGAACACTTGGGCGAAGAGGTAGATCAAAGACCCTCCGCAGTGGGATATCTCTCGATTCACACTCTTAGCACGACACCTATGAAAATTCAAAGCGAACTCTAGGGAGGTATGACTAATCGGGTGGCCTTCCGATCCCTAACACTACTGCGAAGTAGGAATATCTTCCTCATCGCCCAACACTTGAACTAACCCCTTATCCGAGTATAACGAGCAAGACATGTCTGATCTAACCGTAGCTCGTGCTCTATAAACTCTTGTCTCCTTTGGGACCTTTAACTCAGTTGATCTCAACGTTTCCCTTTGAAACTTCTAACTAGGAACATAATACTCGGTTAACAATCTCGGCCCCCTTTGGGACAATTAACACGAATCTATTACCTAGAACTCACGACTAGACATGCTGGAACTATCTCAGTAACCGAAACAAGTGGCACTCAATACGAAGATCCCGAACTATAACTACGAGACATCCTAAATCTCAGGAATCAACCTTAAGCACAACATAATAATCTTGGGACTAAACATGCTGAAACTAACTCGATTAATCACAGGAAGCAATAACGAACATAAACAAACTCAAGAATCATGCTGAAACTAATTAAATATATCATATAAGACATCCTAAAACTCTAGAATCATACATTCATAGTAGCACACGTCATTCAAAGCTTAACTAACTAAATACATGTTCAAGAATACCCACAACAACCCTATATTAGGGAAACAACCCCTTACCTTGACCGAAAACCGCTCGTAACAACCCTCGAAACTCGAATCAAGAATCCCCTAAAAGACCTCCACCTAAAAGTAGTCATACAAAACAATCAGGTGAGAATTAGGTCTTAAAACCTTAAAAATGGACTTAGGACACGAGATTTACCTTAGGCCGAAGTTCAGAAATTTTCTGGTCACTAGAGACGACGTCGGCGGCGAGGATCACGTTGGCGCGTGAATTAGCAGTCACCGGCGCGTGAAATGAGGCTCGGGCCGTCCACGATAGGTTTGGGAGCGACGCGCTGGTTCGGACTGGGCGCGACTAGCCTTGGCGTGCACTACACGCTCTGCTGAGGAGCGTCAGGTTCGGGAATGACGTGGCCAATCCGAGGCTACGCTTAAGGCGGGCGGTCCACTCATGGCGCGACACATAGCTGCAGGGCAGAGGCGAAGCAGACGGCGGCTCACGATTGGTTGCAGGCTCGGTGGGTGTTGATTGACTAACAACGGCAGCGTCCGTTGGGTGGCGAACGCTGACGGCTGACACAAGGGATGATGGTGCCAAAAATTAGCGACACTCGACGACTCTAGGTTGGCGGCTTCGCTGACTACGACGGCGGCACTAAAATTCACGGACCGCGGTTGACTTGTCTCCTCAGGAATTGTGTTTGGAAGGAATTTTGGGGATCACTGAAAACGAGACGGCGACTAATGATTTTCTTATGATTAGCTAGGGTTATGATTACTGCCAATTTTAGTATTTATAGCCCAAAGATTAATCATATATTGTCTTTTTCCTTATTTTGTCTTTTAGCGCCCAAAATTACAAAAATACCGCTGACTTCAAATATCCCAATTTTTTAACCCTAATTTCCTTAAATTACCTTTTTGTCCTGAACTCCGTATGTCCAATTAATATTTCTAAAGAGAAAATTTGTCCAATTTAGTCTTTCAATTTCCCGATTAAATAAAAACATAAATATCTTTAAATTAATCGAAATTTCGGGTCGTTACATGCTCTAACCTAGCGAGCAAGTCAGCCAAACGAAAATCGCAGAGCGGGTGGCACAACAGATGATATAACCTCTATCACAGGCCTCATGAAAATGTTTTCAAAAAAGGGAGGAAGAAGGTTTTGAAATGCATTTTGTCTTTGAAAGTTATATGACAAGATACAATAAGGGACACATCAACTAGATTGCATTCATCATATAATAGCTTGGTCATACCCTCCTATAGTACATTCTGGAACATTTTTGATGTGGCAGACTTAACGTTAAAATAGCGATAAGTCTACGGCTCCAAAACATAAAGGAAATTACAATAACATGAAAAGTAAATCCTACACTAAGAGGCCTAAAGGTTTATACCGCCACACGCATTGAACAAGCAAGACCGATCAATGGTTCGAATCCCCGTAGTGTCCCTTCCACAATCTCATAACAAACACCTCTTATTGAGACACGGTTGAATAAGAGTACTAATGGTTCTTAATAAAAATATTCATTAAAAAAATTGCAATTTTCATTTTTTTGACAAAATTTGTTAATTGTTTTTTTTAATGGATTATCCACTGCAATTTTCCGTATATGATTTATTGAGCAACAGAAAACATGTAGAAATTTTGGTTATAGAGATTACCAGATACTGATCAAATTCAGCGTCAATGTGGGTATCCATAATTCAATTATGAAAGTGAACCAGGAAAATCACAGAAATTTACTATTTTAAGAATTTTTATTTCAAAATTTAATTTTAACTTGCTTTTAAGTCTTGAACTTTCCCTTAAAGAATCAAGAGGGCAAGGAACTAAGATCAAGTACGTCGTTGGATGGACAAACGAATATTCATGTACACCACAGCTTATTGGTCTTTAACTATGAAGACTTGGTTGAGAGTTTGGATTATGTATTTTCCCTATCCTAGGGTGTATATTCGCTTAAAAAATAAAATGGTATGTTCTTCATTATTAATATTTTTATTTTGTGAGTGTAAATATTTTTGTTTCCTATAAAAAAAATAGTTATAACACAAGGTGACATGTCTATTTTAGGATAACAAAAAGGTAAGAAAGATACCTCGAACCATTGTTCAAATACCAAATGCTACGCTCGAATGATGATGAACTCATGTCATATTCTTTGTAGATTAATATAGCTAACCACCATAAGAGAAGCCCAATAGTTGAAGCAGCTTATTCTCAATCAATTCGATATTGCACACTCGGCCGCCCCAAAACTCCAACCAAAAAGCATCCAAATTCGTCATTCCATTACCCTTCTCGATCGGTTGCTACAACATTAACCCAACAAACTCGAAAGAAAACCGAGCTCGACAATTCTGATGTCAACGAGTGAGGAGTTATCAATCTATTTCAAATAGCCATTAGCAGGTGCTATGCTGTGTTATGTTGAGCTTGGTGGCTTGTAAACCTAATAATTAACTGATAACATGATCATGGGGTGTTTGGATGAGTGATTACATGAGGCATCTGAATGGGTTGGGCTTCTCTTGCTGGTTAGTTGTATTGGGATGTCTATTGTTGAGTTATTATAGGAAATACATGTAGTAACTTTACTGGATTAACCTTACAGTCACAAATCGTTACAATTGGTTCAACGTGAATACACTTACTACAGGTTTATTTAATATAATGAATTGATGATAAAAACTTTCAACGTGAGCAATAAATAGAGTCATTTTTTAGTACATTCTAATTATAAAAATATAAATAAAATTAGAGATAGATTAATTGGATTAAAGTTATATTTTGGATCAACATTTATTTTTAGGTAAATTCACATGAATCTATATATTTTAGGGCTGAGTTGGATGGAATTCAACCGAATCTATATATATAGGATTGAGTTGGATGAAATTATTTAGTTTTATTTCTTAATTCAATTTTTTTTTATTTGATTTAAAGTTTTATATAAATCAATATAATAATTTTTACGGAAGATGTACATAAATTAAGTTAGTACGAGACAATTTTAGACCTAAATTAATTATTTCTGGTGAACTAATGAACCCAACTAAATTATTAATGTAACGGAGGAGGTCGTGAGTTCGAAAACTTGCTTCCCAATTATGGTTGAACTTAAAAGAAAATGAAAATAATTATTTTCGAACATGGAATAACAATTCGCGACTAATCAGTATAAATGGATATGATAATTTTGGAGAATTAATAGTATAAAATATTAATAAAATTATAAAAAATATATGCTTATATAATGACACAAAATAAAATCACGTTGACTCTAAAATAAACAGAATAAACAGATGAAGAGAGGTATTTATATGCAACTCCATAAGAAGTAAGAACAACATCCATGAAAATATTGGATGTACAGTTTTTGACAAGATAAAGTATCAAACTTACTTTCATATTTGACTCTATCAATAATATACATACCTTGTCACCATTATTGTTGCTGCGATCCTCCGACTGTGAAAATGAACTCGATTTTCTACAGCCGAGAACGGATGAAGACCCTTTTCTTGTTTTCCATTACATCCACTGGCCCTTTGTTGTCTTCCCACGGCACTTTCTGCAGAGATTCAGAGCCATCGACAATATTTGCAGATGTACAATGACGTTGCCTCATTGTAGTATTGTGTTCCTCTCCATCCTCCATCTCTGCATGCATCTGATCCATCAATAGCTTCAGCTCCTCTGGTTTCTTTTGATTTAAAGAGGGCGAACGGGATGCATTCTTTAGTCCTTCCTGCCTAATCTTACGCTCCCGATTCTTACCTACATCACTCGGGAACGATAAGAAACCGAAGACGAGGAAACAAAAATGTCCAATACTATAAGCAGAAGCCAACAGAGAACATCAGATAGCTCGTCCAGACAACTAGAGTAGATACTAATCATTCAAGACAAGAAAGAAATACAAGAGAAGTGAGGAGCTCATAAATTTGAGAAGATATCATAATATATTTTGAGAAATGCCTAAACCTTCTGATTTTCAATAACTTTTCACAAGCAACAAAAATATAAAAATGTGTTCTCTCCCTTTGAAATACAATGAGTTTCATTGGCAACCAAATGTATTGAAGTAATCTTGATGCGTAGGAAGCATTCACAAGCTTATAAAAATGTAAATTGTCTTTATTTATACAATTCAAAATCAAAGAAGCTGCAAATTATGAGTAGGGGGTAGTTGAGAGAACATCAAACCAATGTAACGGTTTAAGAAAAGTTAGAAAACTGAAGATATTCTAAACCTGGCACTATAAACTTTCGGATCATCTCATGATAATGTTTTCATTCCAAATGCATATCACAATCCAACTTAATACAAAACTTATATGGTAAATAAAAACAAGACAACTTTCGTTCAATATCATACAATTTTACTCCATTTGAGTTGCAGTTCAAATCCAGATATGATGTAATGTGATATGACAGAAGTGGTGAAAACTGGATCAAAACAAATGGAAATCCAAAATTCGGTACTTAATTAGGAGTTTCTTGAAAAAAATCGTAACATTTCAGGGAAGAAAAATTCAATTATTTGGAAGTGGAGAAGGTGTAGGGTTCATAAACACTCATACGGTTCGTGACTTAAATGAAAAATTGAAAGGATAAAAGCCTAATAAATACTCCGGGGATGCGTTGGGAAAAAGGGAGAGGAAAACAAACCGGCGACGGGGTTGAGAGAGCTGAAGATGGCGGAGTCCACAGCAAACTTGGCAACGCCGGTGAGAAACTGGATGATCGTCGTCCTCAGGTCAAGAACACGGTTGTTTGCAGCGACATCAGCCATTATCGACAGGCGGCCAATAGAATCAGCACCGTCCAAATCTGGGGGCTCCGATTGTCCGTTCACAGTTGGGTGTCCGGCCCAAATGAAAATGCCAATCCCAAATGTCACCGACTTCTGCCATATATGTTTCAAATGTCAGCAACTAAAATGTACGATTTCTGCCACGTATGCCTATCCTAAATGTTTATTAGTTTAAATTTGATAGTTAATTATATAAAAAAATATCTATAAAAATAAATATTTCTAAAATTTTATGCATATACATGGATTAAATAACATAAAAATTATATAATATAATATATAAATATCGTAGAGAATGGGAAATTGGGATAGAGAATATAGTTCCTGTCCCAATTCTTAGTTAGCGGGAAACTTTTCATACATATTCACTCCTCATTTATTGTCCAATCTTAGATTCACTGCCTCATTCAGGTTGTGTCTCGCGATCTCGGCTGTGAAAAAGGACTTAGGATTTGAACCCATTTATCATTGTTGTTGAGTAAAAAAATATGAAATTTGTTGAAGATACGAAATTAGAATTTGTTTTAACCGACTTAATTAAAACCTACTAGTTCACTTGATTGAAATAAATCAATTTTTTTTACTATTGTTAAGAATCTAATATTTTAGAATTTCGGCATGGACTTGGCCGACCCTCTGGGAGTTATGGCCTCCCTTGGCTGACCCACGGGCGGCGACATGGGCTTGGCCGACCCCTTGGGGGTTATGGCCTCCTTTGGCTAACCCCCGGGTATTCCGACACCCTTTAGCCGATCCTCAGGGACTCCCAGCATTCTTTGGGTGACCCTCGGGGTCTTCTGGCACCCTTTGGCCGACCCCGGGGACTCTGACATCCTTTGGCCGAACCCCGGAGGGTCCTGGCCTTGCCCGAGTATTTCGAGATATTTTAGCCTATAACAGAAGTTAACTCTTTGATTTCCCCATGGTTGGTACTTTCCTTGATAATTATTTGTGTTAGCAAATTGATTTAACCTGTGGTTCATATACATTACTGATGTTGGGTTTTGAGAACAAACATCAGAGTGATGACCATCACCACAATAAGCATAGACTCCTCCATATGGGTAGATGGTTGAGGTAAATTCAAGTACAGTAGGAATGGAGGTAACAGGTTGTGCTGCAGCATTTGGTTGAACAACAACTATAAAAGCAATAATATTCTTTTGCAGAAATTTTAATGTATTAGTCATAGCATCAATCTTAGCATTCAAAGATGACAATCCTTCAATTGCTTGGGAATCACTTTGTGCTTACAATTGCTTTCACAATCAAACAATCTATACAAAACTTTTCAACGGCTAAGACCAATTCCAACCATCTCGGGATTCATGCCACTTCTAGGATTCTGCCATGTATTAAGTGAAACGTGCTTTTAAACAACTGCCTCTCTTCTATTTAGCTTCTCTTCAGTCTTAAGTTAATATGCTTCAACTAAGCACTACCTTTGATTTGAGACTTCTATCTTGCTTAAGCATTAAGAAATTCCATGTTCAGCTTCTCTGGCAAAATATGTGTTTAATCACACATTCATGCACATAAATTCATTAAATTACTGAAAAATCACATTATTCATAAATATGATTAATCACGATGGTTTAGCAATTATATTTCTCAAAATCTTCTAATTTATGACGTCATTTTCTCTGAAAACTTCTTTGAGGTTAGCATTTAACTCTCATATCTGAGAGTTATCATACTCTCACTTACATGTGTCCACATGAATAATCAGTATCATGTTGTTTCAACCTTTGCAAAGCGATTCATACCAACAGTATGACCAAAACTTAGGGGCCCTGCCTTAGTCCATATTACTGTAGACGTTTTAAGTTATTAACTTAGAACTAGATCCACTTGTATGTCTCAGATACTTGTCCAAGTGTACATCTAAATAACCATGTGCATATCGCCATTAATTCAATTAATACGATAAAGCTGAATGATGTTTGTATATTAGATTGCAATTGATGAAAATAATAACGTTTATTAATGATTGAAATATAATATTTAATGTCAAACATTAAATCCTTGTTCTTTAAATACAAACTACTAGGCCTTTAAGGCACAACCTATAAGATCGAAAGTACTTACTAAGAGAGATTATCATGTCTGAATTGATGAACTACACTATCAAGGGATTGGTTAAGAAGTTTACCCAACTCCTATATCAAAAAATGGTAACTAGAACCATAGAGATAATAGTTATCCTAGTATTGAGTTTCTCGTTCAAAAGAGACTCGTGCTAGGGAGGAGTATTTGACCTATCAGTCGACGACACTTACTCTAAACCTTTGCAGTTATACCAAAACATTAATTACCAATTGTAGGATTTTTGTGATTTTAAATTGAGAAATTTTAAAATGAGTTTTTATGCCAAAACCATAAATGGCATTTTAAATACTGTTTGTTTTTTAACTTATAATCATGCAACATGCATTAATCATTAATCTCAATGTTGTCAATTGATAAATTAACCAAAAAGAACTGCATAACAAGAAAAAGAATTGCAATGTGGAAGGTATATATAGAGGCGAAGATTCTGCAAACACCATTCCTTAATGCAGAAGCACATTACTGGCTCAACTTTGTGAAGACCTGCTTGATGCCCACGAAGACAAGCATGATTCCCATAATGCGTGAGATGTCACTCACAACAGAGCAGTACTACTGAACGTACTTCTAGTCGGCCTAAGTATTGATGTTGGTCGCATCATAGAGGGGAGATAAGGCGTTGCATCAACACAAAGAAAATAAGATATTCTTTCCTCATAGCATCACCCTACCTTGTGCCTTCTCTAAGAAGTGTGGCCAACATCGATAGATGTAGTCTTACCACCAAGACCATCCTACCAAATCTCCGAGTCAAGAATAAGGGTAGCCGCGGGCAACAAAGTATATTAGTAGCAGTAGGGGTGGAAGAGATATTACGTTAATCAGGCAAGATGGAAAGTCACCGCTACCATTTCTACACCCAAGAAAGAGCATATAATGAGTATGCGGAAAAGATTTATGCTCTTCTAAGGCAAGTAATCGAGCAAAATATTGGCGGCATTCAGTTTCCAACATTTCCAAACGAAGTTACCCAGCCTTGGGCACCACTTTCCCCAATGCAAGAAGATGAAGACAACTCATCTAGCCAAAGCCTTGTATTTTGAAAAGAGTTCCATCTTTTTAAATTCTTTACTTGTATACAATGCTGCTATTTTTTCTCTGTATTTGATGATGCATGCAAGTAATGATTAATGTTGTGTTCCATCTGCCTCTATACTCTATTGATTTATATAATCTATAAATTTCTTGTTTCTTTTGTGTCTTTAACATTTTGATGTTGATTGTATTCCATATGTTCATCCAATTCCATTATTTTTAGGATAAGTCATTATCAAATTTGTTTATTTCATGTTATTGCATTTTCAGTTATATGTTACTATGTTTCTTCAATCTAATTATTATTAGAATTACTTGTTATGTTCAATCCTTTCAAGTTTTAGTTATTTGATGCCCATTGCATTAATCTCAACATTTAGTTCTATTCTTAAAATTCTTGAGCAAACAAAAAATTCAACTAACTTAGCTATAGACTTTTGGTATTAGGAACTTTTAGAACATTCTTAAGCTTCGATTAACTTAATCCTTATTCAGAATACTTCACTAAAAATGCACCCAACATTAAATCCGAAAGTTAGAAGCATCGTTTTTTATACTTAGCAAATTAAAGTTTGGAGGAACTAAGCCTCAACTTCATTGAGGACAATTAATACTTTAGGTTTGGGGGTGAGGGCAAGTCCTAATTAAGCAATATTAAAAAATTATTGCAATGAAAACAACAACCAAAGTAGTTAAGCTGCGTAATCAATGCGGAAAGCATTATGCTGAAAAAAATAATAAAATAAATAAATAAATAATAAAGGCTAGTAGTCACGATTTCTAATTGTTGCTTTAACTCTAAGATATTTTTCATTTTCCTAGGTGTGTTGTGCTGCTTAATTCTGCAATTTTAGAAACTATAAAAGTACTTATGAGTTGTTTCTTTTGCCTAAGTGTGCTTCTTTGCTCAAGTTTGTCCTTCTAGAAACTATGAAAGTACTTTAGAACTGTTTCTTTTGGTGTGCTGCTTTGCTCAAGTATGTCATTCTAGGAACTATAGGATGTGAGCAAAGCAAGGTATGAATATTAGTCCTGATGGAAATGTGAAAAATATTACAAATCCTAAAAAGTATTTGAGCTACCAAAAGTGTGTGAGTAGAAAATGTCATAAGAACCTACTTTGGTCAAACTTATTTGAAATTAAGTGTCAAGCAAGGATGGTTATAAACTTAAATAAGTAGAAGCACTTAGACGATTATTCTCGTTTGAAATAAGTAAATAGAAGAGATAAAGGATAGTCGAAAAATTCCCAATGACTAAAACCTAAAATCCAAAGCTAGAAATTATTAAATTATGACAAAATTTAACCCTTATACTGAGATCATTGTCATAAACATTGCACTGATGAAATTGATGAATGCTAACAATTAAGTTCTATAGGTAAGTATTGCTTGAGAAGAGCAATATTCAAAATTTGAGGGTGTGATAACTCTCGGCTTTGAGAGTTTTTTAGCCTTATTTTTATAAGATTTCAAGATTTTCAACGATTTATAGGAATTAAATATATGGAAATTGTATGAAATTAATTAGAAATCCAGCAAGTCATACTACATCATCATTTCAAACAGGTTGGATTGAAGAATGCTTAAAATCCATCTTATATGCATACTTTTTTTTATGTTTCCCACATTTCTTTTTTGCTAAAAGATCAACGATGTTGTGAGCATTTGTTTTGGTGTAAGAATTCATATGCATAAGCCATGTTCGATGCTAGGACATTGCCAATATTGGTCATATTCTACCATGAGCATAATAAAATATCTAGAAAAAGAATATATCTCACGTGCAGATCACCAGAGATAACAAGCAACCAAGATAGAATGTTGCTTGCCTAAGTAAGATGCTTCGATAATAAGTCAAGAGATCCAAAAATAGCAAGCTAAAAGTGGGGAACAGAGTGTTGTAGGCACACTTTAAAAGGAATTGTGGAAGTGGACTTATGTTATAAAAGGAAGTTGAATCCAACAAGCAAAGTGTCGAGTTTTGAAGTCAAAAAAGGAATTCAAGTATATATAATTGAGATTCAAAGAATGAGAAAAAAAGAGAAAGAGAGTAATTCCTAACAGCGAAGCGCATTAAGAAAGCGAAGAGAAGAGCGAGTAGTTTTCCTAAAAAACGAAGCTATTTGTTCAATACATAGTTTCCAAAATAGTCTCTCGCATTGCTTTTACAACTGCACAAGCAAAGAATTCTTCCCTTTCTACTTTTGTTTCCTTTTCTACTTCAACTTGTACGATTCATTTATTTCTTGTTTGTTTATATATAATATATTCTTTAGTAAGCTTTGAACTTCATTTAGTGGTTTTAGTGCAATGAAATTATGTTTCAATTATATTATGCTATTTTCAATTTCTTCAATAGTGATTATGCACTTACTTTATTTTGATATCACGTGAACAGTTCAATGTCATTTGTATTGTAATTGCACCATGCATTACTTTCTGACATGGATTAGATAAAGTTTAAGTAAGTAATAAGATTACAAGTAATCTAATTAGGATAAGAAAGATGTAAAAATTAACAAAGTAATTGTTTTAATTAACAAAATTCGACCGATCATCCACTTTTGTTTGCTTTTTGTTCACTTTCTGGAAAGAGTGACCATTATAGATCTCAGGGAGAGGCTAGGAATATCCATCACACTAGTGCACACTAAGCACATAAGTAATGCAATAAACTTTGAGCCGAATAAACTTGAGTTCTTATGAATGTACTTTGGGAGAAGACATTCATGTGTAGTGTGAATCATTCTACATACCATAAAATTGTTCTAATTAATGTTGCTTGTATTTATGTTCCTAATTTAAACTTGTTACTTAATTGAGTTATCTTATTGTTCTTTTCAATTGCACTTACCTTGTTATGGAATGAGATTATTCTTATTGATTGTTTCTGTCATATACAATGTTTGACACATTTTGCATAGTGTTATCATGTTTAAATGTCATCATTGTTCAAAACTGATCATTATCTCTATGAGTAATTTTTTTAATCTAATTTCATAATAACAAAATTCTTAAAATAATCAGCTCCTATGGAAATGACATAGGAATCTATTACTTGACTATAAATACCACGTACACTTGCATTTTTTTTTTATGTGCTTGAGATGCTTAAGACTTAGCTTATACGAACAACATTTATAATTAGAATCAATTTACTCACTCTCTTGCATGCCATCCTGCCCTAGTGAGGGTCGCAATAACCTCTAAATAGGTAGTTGAGACTACTACTGGAGAACCTCTGTGGATTTTTGCCATTTTAAAAGTAAATGACAAAGTGACTAGGGTGTTCACACACACACTATATATATATATAACATGTACAACTGTTAGGAGTGTTCAAAAGAACCAAGAACTCGAGCAACCCGGACTACCCAACTAAAATCATAAGGGTTGGGTTGGGTTAGAATTCTATTTGGGTTGGGTTGGGTTTGATTTTTTAATTTTTGCTGGGTTTGGTTGGTTTTAGGGTTGACCATTTTTTTGCTCGTTCAACCCAATCCAATCTTTTATATACATAAACATATTTGTAGGTGTATTAAAAGTGAAATTAATTAAAAATATAATTTTTTAGTATATTGACAAATAACATGCACTAATAAAATAGGTAATCTAGGTTTAACTATATTTTATTCATTTGTTTATATATTTTTGGTTATGAATAGAGTTATTTTATAGAAAAAAAATATAGATTAACATAACTCGAGAACCCAACCCAACTCGGAAATATAGGGTTAGGTTGGATTGCTTTATTGCATAAGGTTTGACGGGTTGAAGGAACGTCCATCCAAAAATTTTGAGTTGGTCCTACAAATACCCTTAACCCAACCCAACCCGAACCATGTACACCCTTAACAACCATACTTAATGCTTCACCCTAAAATATTTTGGATAATTGTGAATGTGATAGTAAACATCTCACTCTTTCCACGAATGCTCTATTCATTCTCTTAGCCAACCCATTTAGCTGAGGAGTCTTAGAAGTCCTCTTTTGATGTCGGATACCATGATTTCTACAATACTCATCTAAAAGTCCACAATACTCTCCCACATTATCGGTCCTGATCCACTTCAACTTCTTACCAGTTTCTCGTTTAACCAGCGCATGAAAGTGCTTAAACACTTGCAACATCCAATCTTTAGATTTCAATGTGTAAACCCGTATTTTTCTATAATGATCATCTATAAAGGTCATAAAGTATGATGCACCTCCAAGTGTTATTCATAGGACCACACACGTCATAAAATATAATATCAAGTACTTCTGACTTTCTTGAAGATTGTGATGCTTTAAAAGAAACTCTTGTTTGCTTTCCTGCCAAACAATGTTCGCATATCCTCAAAGATACATTATTTACTTGAGAAAGCCATAAAGCCTTATTAAGCTTCCATTTGTCATCAAAGAAGGTATTACAAAAATCTTCATCATCTAGCTTACCGGTAGATATTAAATTCATGTAAATATCAGGAATGTGTTTCTCATCTGACAAAAACCTTTAGTAAGCTTCCATTTGTCATCATAGAAGGCATTAAATGCACTTGGAGACCAATAAGTAAATCTCTTATGCCAACTACTTCTGATAATCCATCATTACCCATCCTAACATTGCCAAAATCACCAGATTTATATGATGCAAAGAATTTCCTCCTGGATGTAGCATGAATTGAGATGCCACTATCAATCACTCAACTGTTCTGTTCTATAGCAAGATTTAAACTATCACTATCAAATAAAATAAAAAAAAATTATTCGGTGGCTGTAGTAACTCTGTCTGCGTCGTCACATGTAGCCTTTTCTTTTCCTTTATCAACTTTATTTTCTCTCTTCAATTTGTTGCAATGTTTCTTGATATGACCTTTCAGAGCACAATAAAAACATCAACATTAGAAAATCAGTCACTCTTGCTTTTACTTTTGTCTTTGTTTTTCGAATCTTTACTTTTACATCTCTCATTTCTTTCAATAATAAGATCATTAGATAGTAAAGAAGAACCGTGTGACTTCCTCTCATCTCTTTGTTTATAATATTGCTTTTTGCTAAGTCCACACTTAGTACACCATTTGGGACTGAGTTTCACAACAATGTCTTAATTGTCTACCGTGAATCTGGTAATAAACCAAGTCATAATCCATGTATCTTCTCATCGAACTTGATATTCATTCCAGCAAACTGATAAATTATTACCTTCGAATGTATAAGTGATCTAACATTTATGTTTCTTGATACTTCAAACTCATATTTATTTGATCAAAAATACTTTCTTATTACCAGTTTTCGGGGCATACAAAGACTCAAGCTTGTTTCACATTGTCCTTGCATGATCTTCTTAGCTAATATGATTTAGAATATTTTCTTCTACCTAGAAACTAATCATGGCACATACTTTTCTATAACATATTTCACATTCTAAATCAGTTTTATCCTTAGGTTTCTCGTGTGAAAACACCGGAAGATATAAGTCATTCATATATAAAATGTCATCCATATTTCTTTTCCAAACTTGATAATTTGAGTTATTCAATGTAACCATTCTACCACTCTTTTCCATATTCAACATAAGGTCTTTAAATAAATTTAACCAACTTAGCTCTGAGACCACTTGTTAGGAATAAACATTATATCTAATTATTCCTCTTCTTGTGTTTCTAAAGAAAAATCAGATAGCATAAAATATGTGTGGTAGATTCATCAAGCATAACACACAAGGATTTTAACGTGGAAAAACCTCCTCGAGTTGAAGAGTAAAAAACCACGGACTGAAACCAAATTTCTACTATAATCAATAATGGGCTACAACAAGTTCTCTCTAGTTACAACCAGAGGCATACAAAATATAATAATTCAAGATAAAATATCTCGACAACAAACAACACTAAACCAAATAGAAAAATAGAAAGATCTTTCAAATTGTCGAATCGAATCACCCTCTGAAATCTTGCTATAGAGTCCTTTAAATCCGATCTCCACAATTAAGAATTAGATCCTTGTGTCATGAATACGATGTCAAAATTTCAGCTTGATCCAATAGTTCGTTATCTTGAAAAAAAATCAAAAAATCGAACCTGGGTGAATCTTCTTTTCTTCTCTATTTTCTGTCGTTCAACACTTATGATTCTCCCAAATAAACTGCTCTGATTTATAATTATGTATAGTCCTAATGGGGCTTCCGCATAAAATATATAAGACAACAAGAATTAGATAGGTACTATTTGTGCCTCTTAAAATTTCACTTTGATATTGGCAAATTTGAATGAGGATCATCTTTGTAATGTGGATAGTGGATATAGAGCTAATTCACGAATCACTTTATATCAGTATGTCGTTTTTCTCTTCTCAATCATTCTTTTATCTATTTATTCTTCTTATTTGATATTCTGATTTTAGTTTGAATTTGAGTGAAATCAAGTTAGATTTCTCAACAAAAAATAATTGGTTTTTATTGTTATAAACATTTTAATTTTTTTAATCTCTATTAGCATGAGGTATGACATTATAACCCTAATATTTTCTTTTGAGTCCTCCCTTCCAAAATATTGTTGAATTAAACAAAAAAAAAAAAATCTTTAAAACGGATTTCTTTTTTTTTTCCTTCGTCCTTTCACAGTCACTTGTAAGTTAATTCAAGCATACCTGAAGCATCGCATCATATAAATTATCAATCAAATTTTAACATTCATGAACATGAAATGTATGATTGAAAAATGTTGAAAATATATCATGAGAATCAAATTGAAAAAATATCCAAACATGAGAGACTAAATACATATTTAGCCTTCATTATTATTTTATACAATAGAATCGGATGATGAATGAAAAATATATATACACACACAAACACACAAATATTTGCAAATGCAACTGCAACTGCGGACTTCAGTCAGAGATGTGTAGTTTAGGCAGTCTGTGTTTTCTCGAAATCCTGAAGATCAAAAGCAAAAGAAAGCCCTCTGCCCTTCAATTCTTTTAGATCCTCAACCTCTGGCTGAAGCCATGCTACATTTTGAATGGCCTTGTTTTCTTCAGCACTTCCTCCTTCTAAGAAAGCTCCCATTATTTTCCCACCTTTGATCCAATAACATCCAAACTTTGACTTTTTCCCTACCCAATTTCTGTCTCCGAACACCACGGTTGTTTCTCCAACGTTGTCTCCGTAAAACTGCCATGAGAGATCGAAAACACGCGAGTAGAAGAACGGTAGGTAGTTATATTTTTCAACAACCTTGCCCTGTGCCATGATATACTCCACAGCTTTCATTGCTGATTTTCTTGCATGATCAACATGTTCAACTCTTCTCATCTCATTGTACATTTTCATTGGGAAACAAGCAATGTCGCCGATTGCATACACACCTTCGATGCTTGTTTTGAAGAATCCGTCGGTCTTGATCCCTCCTTTGTCCATCTCAATCTGCCCTTGGAATAGGTCTGTCGCAGGTTTTGCTCCAACCCCAACTACAACAATATCAGCTTCTATCTCCTTCCCATTTTTTAGCTTCACCTTCTTTACCTCTCCATTTGAATCAGGTTCGAGCTCAATAGCATATGTTCCCTTAATGATTTTGATTCCTTTTGATAGGTAGTAGCCCTCATAGAATTCAGCAATCTCTTTCGTAAATAGACGAGGCAAGCACCAGGGTTCAGGATACACTAGTGTGACATTCAAATTGTTGAGTTTTAAGGCGGCTCCAACTTCAAGTCCATTGTATCCACCTCCAACAACCACTGCTTTGCCGTTCTTTTTTGCTTTCATTGCTTCAACAATTCTGTCAGCATCCTTAACATCTCTCAAACAAAAAACATTTTTGGCTTCATCACCTTTGACACCAAAATCTCTTAGTTTTAGCCCTTTTGAACCTGTTGCAATGATCAAAGTTCCAAACTTGAAATTTGTACCATCTTCACTTGTGAGAGTTTTAGAATCAAGGGCTGTTTTTACAATCTTTGTGTTGAGGATCAATTGTATCCCATTCTTCAAATACCAACTCCCATCCAATCTCTCCCCTCCACTCCCAACACACACATGAAATTGAGGAAGCCTTGCTGCATTTTTCGGAAACAGATATCCTTTGCTCAGCGCGGGACGTTCGTAAGGTGCCACCGACTCTTCCGAAATTATACCGAGCTCCCCATGCTTCAAGCCTTGTCTAACGAACTCCCTTGCTGCATACCCTGCTGCCACTCCTCCTCCAAGAATCAAATATTTGAAGGTGTTGGGAAAGTAGTACTTCCCTTCTTTAACAAGCTCTTTTGCCTCATTCATCTTCTCTCTAACAGCCCTTCCATAGAGACAAACAGCCACTGACCGAACCTTCCATTTTCTGATTGATCTTTCTATGTCTTCAACTTCGTCGATAAATGTGTCCGCTTTCTCCTCCCATTCCTCGATTTCATCCGAACTCAAACTCGCACTTTCCTCGAGTTTTTCTAGTTGGATGCACAGATCATTTGTTAACTTTTTTAGGACAATCAAGTTTTCTTCAAAGTCTCTGTAATAATTCAACTTTTCGTCAATTCTGTTCCATACTCCTGCCAATCTTGAACTAATAAACTGCCTCATATTCCACTCTCCCTGCATTGTGCAACAGAAACACTTTTTCGTCCTCTTAATTCAAACTTCTTAACCAGAACATACTAAAATATATTATGTATATGATATCACAGTACATATCATAATTAAAGTTCGTCTAACATTTACTCTAATCTATTGACTTCCAGCTTTCGAGAGTTTATGTTGATGAAGATTTATAAGTTTATGTTCTAAAAAAGACTCGATCACTAGCTAACAACTTATTACCTATAGCTTTGAATACGGTTATGGTATTATGAATTTGTCAACTTTTTGAATTTTGAATTTGTTTTGATAAATGAATGTCATGTCAAGCATTTAGGAAAAAGAAAAACAAGAAGAAATAGAAACAACACCTGTTTTGGACTTGAAGTTAAAAAAGGTGAATAATGGCTGCAAATGAGAGGCAGAGAAATATTGATTATATTGAGAGAAATAAAAAGAAAATACGATAATGCTTCATTTTATAAGAGAATAAATGAAAGAACGTTGGACAGTGAAGAAAGGTATCATAAGTGAATTGTGAAAAAGGAAAGAATGAAGTTGATGACAAAAATTAAGTTGCTTGCTCATAATACACGTTCAGCATATAACTTAACTGGTAAAGGCATATGCTCTCCATGAACAGAAACGTTCCAATTCTTCCATTACAGTTTGTTCAAACGAAAAGCTTAAAATACTAGACTTTTTAGCTTTATTCCATTTTAATCCCTACATTTTCAAAAGTCCAATTTCAATCCTTGAACTTCTAAGTTTGTTTCATTTTGCTCCCTAAACTTTTAAGTTTATTCTATTTTTGTCCCTAAACTTTTAAACGTTCAATTTTAGTCTCTAAACTTTCAAAATATATTAAATTTGATCCTTATATGAAACTTTGCGTTAATTTTTCTTTAAAAATTTACCATTTTTCTCTATAAATTTTAGAAATATATTCACATATTTTCATTACTTATATTAAAATTATTAAAAATTTTAGAACCAATTTAAAAAAAATATTAACTTCAAAATTATTATAGGGACCAATTTTTTTTTTTTTTTTTAATTCTAGGAAATAATATAGAACAAACTTGAAAGTTCATGGACTAAAATTCGACATCTGAAAGTCCATAGACCAAAATAGAACAAATTTGAAAGTTGAGAAACAAAAATTGAACTTTCGAAAGTTTAGAGACTAAAATGAAACAAAGTTCATGTTCTAGGGACTGAAATAGTATTTTAACCTAAATAAGGGGTATCCTACAGTGGTTTGTTCTAAAAATGTTCTCTCTTTCAAAGTATTTAATAAATTTTGATAAATTAATATTAGTAGTTAAAAAAAACATGGTTCAATTATCCCTATATGTATATTTATGAACAACAAAAAAAAAAAAGATGTGTTTGAATCTCTCGCTTGAACTAAAAAAGATAATTATAGTTAATGTAATTAATGTTAAATGCAAATAATTTCAAAATAAAATAAAGAAGTGGTACAAACTTATAGATTATGTCTAAATTATTTTTCGATCATCTTCTCCCCACAACAATTTCCTTTTTTCTTTCCATCAAATGAAGTTCAAAACTACACCATAATGACTGCACTCCATCCCCAATTCTTTCATATGGTGAACACAAGACCACCAACAATGCTGTGGAACAACGGTTGATTAATAGAGACTTGGCCCTAGTGGCATTAAAGGAGCACCTACACCTAGCCCAGAAAAGGATGAAACATTATGCAGACAAGAATAGGCAGGAAGTCAGTTACAGTGAAGGGAATATGGCTTCTTGAAAATCCGGCCATACTGCAAGCGATCATTGGCAAAAAGACGATGTGACTTATGTGAGAAACTAACACCCAAGTTCTTTGGACCGTACAGAATAAGCAATGCGTGAGTAAGGTAGCCAACAGGTTGAATTTTTTCGAATTGGCTGGGTAGTTTGTTATTTTGTATCTTGCTAGCTCCCTTAGAGATTGAGTTTTATACTTTTATATCAATAATGTACTCTGGTGAATTTTGGCCATTTGTGTTGTTGTGTTTGTGTGCTAGTGTTTTGTACTCATTAGTGTTGCAGGCAGAAGATTGATACCTGACAGAGTACCTTCGTGCTTCAGTAGGTTTAGGCCCATAATCACGGCGAATTATGAAACAGCCAAAGTTATCCTTGGCCAATCTGTCCATATGCTTTCCCGCCAAAAGAGGCTGTTATGCCTAGGTTGTACCCGGTGATGAAAGAATAGTATGCAGCTTACAACTCCTTGTTAAAAGCATAATGGCTGGTTTATTTAACTTGAGGCAATGTAAAAGATAAAGTTGAGAACAAATAAAGTAACACTGCTAAAAGCAATGAATTTGTAAAAGAAGGAAAGATCATTTTCAAATAGACAGAGAGGTCAAAGGCATGCCAAACCTCAGACGAACGGTTTATGTCATGCACCCGAAAACCCCAACATGTCGTTTGATCCTGAAGGTGGATATGATAAGATATACTTCATAATCCTACTGCTTCCAAAATGAAAAACC
Organism: Cyclanthera cordifolia; assembly: GCA_037832605.1. Taxonomy (NCBI): domain Eukaryota; kingdom Viridiplantae; phylum Streptophyta; class Magnoliopsida; order Cucurbitales; family Cucurbitaceae; genus Cyclanthera; species Cyclanthera cordifolia. Next base: position 12,683,949 of record JBBMEG010000021.1, on the reverse strand, counting down.
ACTATCTCTTGAAACCTTTCTAATCTCAGGTTGACGGTGAAAATCAATTTTCTGATCAATTTTTTTGGGTAAAATTCTGAAGTTCTTGCCTACCCTCGAAAGATTTGATGGGTACTTCGATAAACAATTCATATTTCCTTGAATCATTGGCTTACCAGCAAGCCAAGCTTGTATTGCCTCATCTATCTTTGGTTCAGGAACTAACTCTTTTTCCTTCATTTCTAAATAGTATTTGTACGCATCTTCTAATTTCCCATTCAAGAAGAGGCCATGTATTAAGACGATATATGAGCTGCGATCAGGACTAATTCCATTTTCACTCATTTCACACCATATTTTCGAAACATTATCAAGTTGGCGCCATCTGCAAAATTTTCTGATCAACATTATGTAGGTTTCCGTGGTTGGATTGCACCCCATTGTTTTCATCTTCTCCAATAGTTCAAATATTTCTTCCTCTGTTCTCAAGAATCTAAAGAAGGCATGATAAGTCTGAATTGTTGGGTAGAGGCCCCGCTGTAAGAGCTCGGAAAAAACTGCTCTAGCTTCATCAAACTTCCGGGCCTTGCATAGAGGCTTGATAATTGAGTTATAAGTAACGACATTTGCAATAATACCCTTCTCTTCCATCGTTTTAATGAGATTGATAGCTTCTTTCAGAAGCCCACCTTTGGCAAGAGCATGAATGACTGCATTGTAGACTTTCCTATCAGGCTCAATTTTACTTTGCTTCATCTCGTCAAAATATCTGAGCACCTTAAAAAGGTGGCGAACTTTTGAGTAACAAGAAATTATACTAGCATACGAGACGGCATCATGACTGATATGTCTTTGCATCATCTCCTTCCAAATTCTCTCAGCATCACGAAGACTACCAATTATATTACACCATCCATTGAGGATAATATTGAAGCTCTTTGTGGTAAATGGGAACACATCTTTGTTGCAAAAAAGTAAATATTCAGCATCCTTCACATTTTTGTAACGGCAGAGGGCAGAGAGAAGGTTTTGAAATTCCTCAAGTCCAATGCTAAATCCAAATCTTTTATGAGCATGGAAGGTATTTATAGCTTTACCCACATCATGAACAGCACAATATTTCCTAATCATTATAAGAAGAGTTTGAGGTGTCACTAGAGAAGAGCTCCCCGTCCCTCCTCTCATCTCATCGATCAAGGCCCATGCTGTGTCAAACTTTCTCATTTTCCCAAGTATTGAAATCATTGAATGATATTCACGCACTGAGTGAGCATAGCCAGGCTGCTTACCAGCCCAAACAAAAAAAGTGAATGCTGCTTCCCAATCATTACGAACTCGAGAAAGTACGGCCACTACCAACTCTCCCGTGACCTTAATACAGCAATGCTCAAGCTTATTCTTAACTTCAATTCGATTTACATCCCAAAACGCACGTAATATATCCATAATGGCATCCACATCTTGTATTAGGCCCTCGTCATTGATGTTCAATTGCTTAAGGTGCATGTCCTCCTCATATTCTTCTTGGGCGTCACTTTCATCACCCCTGACATGATCACCATTGGAAACACATTGACTTGATTCTTCGAAAGAAGTGTTCAAAATATCATGGTTTGAGCTTGGAGTAATAGAAGAACAGGAAAAAAAGCCAGAAGATAAAAATGTGCGAGCATAGTTCATTGCAATTGCAGAGTTGACAGCATGAACGCAAGTAGGCCACAAACGAAACCCTGAGGCCACCATAGCTCTGGAAAGAGCTTTGAGCTCAAGATGTTGGTTAGACTTAACAGAAGACCAACTAATATACCTATGGCCCAAAAGTGACAATGCTACCACCTTTGGTCTCATTCTTCCATTCGACATTGCTAGCTAGAAGCAACCTGCAAAAATCAAGTCATACTTTGCAATCAATGAGATGTTCTTTTTCTATTTGAACAAGATGAGAAGAAGTTCTAACTTCTAAGCAGCAAGCAAGTGTATGTGGAAAGTTTTATGAGAAAAATATAGCAGAGCTGGCAATGAAAATTGCTTACTGATCAAGATGCGAGGGTGATCTATACTGGTTAACAATCATAACCAGAGCCCAAATAAGCTATGTCGGAAAACCACTCACAAGTCTCAATCCCGTTCTTCCTGTGCAGCCTGTCAATGAAACCGTATTCACTGAATAATTTGCTTGGACAATAGTTCTGGCCCTGTTAAGTAAAGAACAACAATTTAGGGTGCAGTATGTCAAATAACTAAAATGTCAACCATCAAAATCAACCTCAGAACAAAAACAGCCATATAAGCCAATTTCCAACCAACAACTATTTTTCTCAACATTTTCAACCAACAATTTAAAAGCCAAAAAAAAAAAATATCACAGCAACTGTTTAAACAACTCCACAGACTAGAAATTTTAATTACTTTAAATACGTTTGTTTACTTAAAATGTAAATCACTGCCTCGCCTCACTCACTACAGAAATACCCAAGTGTAACTACATCAACGCCAACGAGCTTATACACTCTGACAGGCTCACGGTGCATTACAATTAGGGATTAAAAAAATTCCTTGGTACTTAATGCTTGACCTCTAATTAAGAACAGTTGAGTATGATAATCTATTCATTTCTGGCATTAAAAAATGCCTAATGACGATTACTTTTCCTGCTCTAAGGTAAGAGATAATATTCTCACCAGAGGCATCGCCACTTTCCTTCATAGTTCTAACTAATTCTCAAAGAAAATTTTCAGCCGGTAAATTCATTATTAAGCTAGTGGCTTGAATTTGATAAAGTTGAGCCCCTCATTTTGTTCTTCATTTCACGATTAGAGCAATGTAGTCCATGGCTATGAAGTTTAATAATCTTATCATAACAATAATTCACAATTTGTCTTCCCCTCTGAAACAAATCAATTCACACTTCCCATTTACAAACAAACCCACTACTGTTCTCAGATCCCGAAACCTACAAATATCCTGATAGATACTAATGAGAAAAAAAAAAAAAAAAAAAAAAAAACACAGATTGGCAATGCAATGAGAGAAGTCCTAGCAATTTCAGAATGCATCTAAATTATACAAGTTTGAAGAAA
>JBBMEG010000021.1:12646280-12664993 GCA_037832605.1 Cyclanthera cordifolia | reverse complement strand
TTTTCAAAAGAGGACTCGGCATATGGCCTTGGTAGTCGTAGGTGACTTCCAACAGTTGGACCGTGTTCTTTGGGGTCCACAGCCTGCAGAGTATACTGACTTCAAACGCCCCTTTAGTGATCTACTTCCTTGTAATTTTTGGAGGACAGGTCGTTCTGTGCCATGCTTCAACTTCTTGGTACCTTCGAGATGACTTGCACCATACGCGCTCCTCTTGGTCGTCTAGCATCGGTCAATTCAAGTGGGTCTTGGCCCAAGCTTGTGAGACTCAGGGTGTTATTGAGGTTGCCTTAGCTGACTTTCGAATTTCCGCTAGGGCGGTTCAAAGTCTTGTCGTTTGAACTTACAAGGACGACTCATCCACCATAGATCGGCTTTGTCGGGAGTTTGACATTCTGCTAAGTGAAGCTGTAGGATGCCTCACACTTAGTCAATTTAGTTGAAATGCTCTTCTGCCTTTGTAACTTTGGAGAATAACTTTGGCCACTAAAGACCGAATTAAAGAACGGGTTACCCATGTTACCCCCTTGTACTTCTCCAAGTCTTTTTACGCTACCACAGCAGTAAGGTCGTTGACCCTTCTTTACCGACCTTCAAGTCTAGACTTCCTAGTGATCCAGTGCAGGTTGCTCATGACTTTCGCCTCTACTAAGGTGCGTCTGAGAATGACCTCCTGGGTTAGGCTCTTCCAGCTAGGACTAAATCTGTCCAAGTCGGACTCATTAGGCCTAGTTCCAACAAGTGCAGCACTGGATGACCTTTTTGCCTTTTGATGTACTTCTCTTCTTTATAGCCACACATTTATCTAAGTATGTACGCTACCTTGTTAACTTTGTATTTGCAGGCCGTCATGCACTTTACCTCGGTTTCCCATCACCTTTCTAAGGACATGCGTCATACCTGCTCTTCTTTGTCCACTAGCTCTTATAAGCTTAAGTGGGAGCTGGTACAGGCTCGAGAAACTCAGCTAATTGTCGAAGCTGTCTTAGTCAACTTTCTGGCTTCCGTCGAAGCGGTCCAAAGTCTTGCTATCTGTAAACGACAAAAGGACTTGTCTACTATTGCTTGCCTTCGATGAGAGTTGGCTTCTACTGAAGGGAAGCTAAAGAACGTCGCTTACTTGGCTAACCTTGTGAAAGTCTCTTCTGCCTTAGTAACTTTGGATAACAACGCCGGTGAGGCTGCTATCGGCTAGGCACTGTTCCGAATTTAGGAGGGAGTTAGCTATGGCAACCTCCTTCCCATTTTTCGGTCTCTTTGTTCCAGCATTGCGGAAAAAGTCAGTGACCTTTCCTGTTGCTAGCCTTCGAATTTGGACTTTCAAGTGATCCAGCCCAAGCCACTTGCTACGACTCTTGCCTCTTCCAAGGCGTGCCTGAATAAAGTCAGGCCCTTCCAGCTAGGACAGCTCTTGCCCAAGCCGGACTCAACCGACAACTTCAAGTAGGCGCAGCTCTGGGGGGCCTTGATAACTTTTTCGTTACATTCATTTTTACTTGAAGCATTTTACTTTGCAGTCTTTACTTTTTCCTTCTAGGTTGTAACCCACGATTTTTTTTACTTTGGATGAATAACAATCTTTTTTTCTCTATTTCTCTATCTTCCATACCCCTAATTTAATTTTATGACAATATCAATACACTTAAATTAAGATAATTTCTGAAAGAATGAGAAAATACCACTTTATTCATTACCAACTTGAATAACATTCTATTGAACGTACTTTTTCAAGGTTCTGCACTTAAAGGATGGAGGATCTTATTCATGTCCATGTCCTTGAGGCAATAGGTGCCTGGGCGTGCCATTTTGGCGACATGGTATGGTCTTTCTCAATTTGGCCCCAAGACTCCACTGTTGAATCTTTGGTGTTTGGCATATCACCTTCCTCAGCACTAAGTCGCCAACCTGGAAGTGGTTTGCCTTGACACGGGAAGTGTAGTACTTGGCAATGCGGCCTTTGTACCACGCTACCCTTATATATGTTGCATCCCTTTTCTCTTCTAGGAGATCTAGACTTATCCGCAGTTGTTGGTCATTTTGAGTTGGGTCAAAAGACTCTACGCGTAGGGATGAAAGTCCTACCTGGACCAAAATTACTGCTTCTGCCCCAAAGGCTAGCGAGTAGGAGGTTTCGCTTGTTGACGTCCTTGGTGTAGTGTGGTACGTCCACGACACTTGTTAGTTAGGACCTCGGGCAGCTGCTTCTGGATGGCAGCAAACCTCTAGCACTTGTCGCATGCCGAGTATACTTCTTGGAGTCTTCGGCCATGGTCGGCCAAAAATAGTCTTGCTTGACTAACTTCTTGGCTAGGGACCTTGCACCTTTATGATTACCACAGACGCCTTCGTGCACTTCCTGGAAGTGTTGAGCTTATATCGTCGGGCGTGCTTTTTGTCGTCTGGCAACGTCCCCTTCCCTAAATATTCAAGGACGAGGGTCATCCATGTTTTTGGCGAGATAGGTGTTGCCTCGGTAATTCGTGCAATATCTCGGTAGTGATGCTAGGCTTGCCTAGGATCTCTACTGGCATGGTCCTAACTATCGTTTCGTATGCCGCAGCTAACTTTGTCAAGGCACTAGTGTCGGTGCTTTGGGACCTAGGTACTTGAAGGATTTCTACCTCTACAGGTGCTGTTCCTTGGATAGCCTCACCTAGAACCAGTCCTCTTTTAACAGTCTTTTACTTCAGGGACCCTTTACCACACTCCGTAAGACGGTGTGGTAGCACTCCCTCGAGGATAACTATTCTCCTCTAACTTGCCCCACCCCTATAGAAGTAGGGAACTTTATCACCTGGTGGTAAGTTGACGCGATCGCCCTTAGCCCATGAATCGTGGGTCTTCCCAGTATTGCGTTGTAGGCGGAGTTGTCGTTCACCACTAAAAAATTGACGAAGTACAGGACTATGTTGTCCCCTTCGCCAAAAGTTACTGGAAGCTTGACTGATCCTTTAAGGATCAAAGTGCTCCCACCAAATCTGATTAGGGGCGTCGAGTTCGGCTTGAGCCTTTCCATTCCCAGCTTCATGGCGTCATAAGCATTTAATGACAACACATCCGTCGAATTGCCTCCGTCGACGAGGATCTTTCTGATGCGGATGTTGGAGACGGTCAGGTACGCCACTAAGGCGTCGTTGTGTGGCTGGTGCAGCGCTGCAGCCTTAGCAGTAGTGAAGCTAAGTTACTTATCCACTGCGTCCATTATGTGCACTTCTTCGCCTCTTAGCGCGCCCCTGGCCTGCCTTACTTTGTCCTTCCAACTTCAGTTGGACTCTCCTCCAGCCGGCCCTCCGATGATGGTTCTGATCTTCAGCGATGGTGGTGACTTTTCGCCTCCCCTTGTCTTGCTAGGGGACTCAGACGTTTTTTCACCCTCTCCCACGTACTTGTCCAGTCGTCCTCTTCGGATGAGGGACTCTATGGACTCGTTAAGGTCGTAGCAGTCTGAGGTGGCATAGTCGTGATCCCTATGGAATAGACAGTATTTGCCTCTATTCCTTTTGTTAGATCCTCCCTTAATTCGGCTAGGCCACTTTAGCTCCTATTTATCTTTAATCTTCATCAAGATATGCTCGACGAGAATTACCGTGGGAGTGTACTTCTTGAACCGGCTAGGGGGTACCCCCGCCATTCGATCTTCTCTTTTTTCACTAGACGCTTTCTGCCCTTCGTTTTTGTACTGCTGTCTAACTTCTCGCGCTCTAGAATGGAGCGTCTTCCTTCTATGCCTCCACTGGAGTTGACCACCTCCCCTGCACTCATGTATTTTTGTGCTCTGGTTAGCAACTCAGCATAAGTGAGTGAAGCCTTTTTCTCCAACGACCACAGGAATTTTTCATCCCTAAGTCTGGCAATGACTACTGCGAGGGCCATGCTGTCGGAGTACCCTTCAACTCGCAGCGCCTCATTGTTAAAGCGGGCAATGTACTCTCGAAAAGTCTCATGACTCATTTGCCTCACGGTCAGTAGATGGGTGATCGATTTCTTCTGATCTCGCACTCCCAGGAATTGGGTGATGAAGGCTTTGGCTAGCTCTCTGAAAGAGGCAATGAACTTGCGCTTGAGCTGCCTGAACCATCTTTGAGCTTGTATCGTGAGCGTGAACGAAAACGCTCTACACTTAATCACCTCTTGGACTCCATGGAGTTCTATCCACGCCCATAGGAATCCAGGTGCTCGACAAGATCCGTAGATCCATCATAGTCCTTGATTGCAAGGAGCTTAAACTTTGTCGGGACAGACTCCTCCATGATCTCATCAGTGAATGGAGAGTCGACCTGGTCGACCAAATTGTCCAAGTCTAGCTCGTCTTTGTCCTGCGGCTTCTTCATGTTCCCCAATTGATCTTGGAGGAGACAAAGTTTGGCCAGCCAAGGCTGCGCCTGATTCCGTCACACCCCGCCTCTCTTTGGTGTTGGTTGAGCACACCCCTAAGATCCGCTCCCAAGTCTGATCCAACCGTCCCGACACTCGGAGATTTTGGGGGATGTGGGGTGGATGACCCGCGTGTGGTACTCTTTGGCTGGCTACTTCAAACCGACTGCGTCCGAGAAGACTCCACTATTCTAGATCAGATCCTCTGGTGAACTGAATGCTCTTTCCTTTGATCATTAGGCCCAGTCGAAGTCGTTCGACCAGTCTTCGGTGTCGGGAATAAACCTTTTTAGGCGCCTCCGTGGCGGGGGCTTTCCCTTTGGCAGGGTACCGAACCAACGGAGCTAACTTCTCCGCCACAGACTTTTTCTTACTCGGCTGTTGTTCCGCCGCCTCCTGCAGTGGCTGTTGGTTCCTAGCATCTGCTGCTTGAGCTGGAGGGGGTTGCCGGAGCAATTTTATAAGATGGTTCAAACTTTCTGCCATTCTTTGCACTTCTTCCTCCAAAGCTGTAAACTTCGGCTCTGCCCGCTCAGGTTCTTGTCTGGTTACCGCACCCTTAGGATCTGGGTGGTTTTCGACATGAACAACGTCATGTCCTCTGGAGGCAATCCTTCTCGGAGCGTGCTCGACGTCCAATTCTTCATCGACACTGTGGTGATGGCCGTTCTCAACGTTCGACATTTTTGCACGAAAATGGTTTGGAATTTAGCATTCTAGGTAGAACGCTCTCTCGTCCCCACAGACGGTGCCAACTGTTGATGCCGAAAAATGGTCAACGGATATCCACAGTAAAAATTTGTTTAACTGAGGACGAAAACGCCTACAAAAAAGCAAAAAATTAGGACACACCGATGTGGTGTGAGCCACACGGCCTCCGATGCCTAAGTCAGTAAAGGATTTTAGGAGGATAATTTAGAACTCTAAGAATGGTACGAGAATACTTAGCTTAGGATTCGTCCCTTGGACTGGAAAATGACTTGACTCTTATAGCACTCGGTCTTTTAACCGTAGCAGCTCACTTATGGCGATATAATGGTCGGCCGTTAGAAATGTCCATCATTAAGCCGGGTATGAATACCAGCGTAGCTCCTGACTGTTACCCTTTACAGGTGTAACGGTCTTGACTCTGGAGTTACTTGGACTCGGTCGACTCTTTAGAGAGTCCTGACCTCCACGGCTTACCCACTCGGGCTAACCTAGACGTTGTAACGGGCGACGCCATAGGGTGCAACGCCTCCATACATTACTTGGACTCGGTCGACTCTTCGGAGAGTCCTGACCTCCACGACCAACCCACTCTGGCTGACCTAGTCGTTGTAACGGGCGACGCCACGGGGTGCAGTGCCTCCATACGTTACTTGGACTCGGTCGACTCTTCGGAGAGTCCTGACCTCCACGACCAACCCACTCTGGCTGACCTAGTCATTGTAACGGGCGATGCCACGGGGTGCAGCGCCTCCATACGTTACTTGGACTCGGTCGAATCTTCGGAGAGTCCTCACATCCACGGCCAATTCACTCGGATTGACCTACTTGTTGTAACGGGCGACGCCACGGGGTACAGTGCCTCCAAACGTTACTTGGACTCGATCGACTATTCCCAGAGTCCTGACCTTCACGACCAACCCACTCAGATTGACCTACTCGTCGTCGAGGCCTTCCTTGGTCGTCTCCCAGGGGAGCCAGACTTGCTTGGCCGACCCCCGGGGGGTCGGCAATGGCGCGGCCGACCCCCGGAGAGTTAGCGAAAGACATGGCGGACCTTCGAGGATCGACAATGGCGTGGCCCACCCCGTGGGTTAGGAGGGGTACATGAATGAACCGAGTCTACATCCGAATGAGAGGGATCTTGGGGAATATAGTCCCATGGTTAAGGCTTAAGAGAATTGATTTGACATCCATTTGGCCCATTTGAATAGATATTCTAGCCTACGACAAAGTTTAAAACAAAAAATGATTGAAACTCAAACCAAAAAGTGATTGAAGATTGAAAATTTTGGTTAGTGAGCAAGAAAATTAAGCGAGGTTTTTTGGTGATTTCAGCCAACCTATTTATTTTTTTGTAACAAATGAAATAGTTTCTGTGTTATACATGTAATTTCTTTGCTTTTTTATTATACATGCAAAATCCCCTTAAATCAATGTCTAATATTTAATTATGAAAATTGTACAAACTACCTCTAAACTATAGATTTTGTTATAATTACACTCTTAAACTATTGATTCGATCAATTACACCTTTAAAGTTGGATAAGTGTTTCAATCTTCTTGCAAAATTAAATTTGAATATTACAATGGAGGGCACAATTGTCATATTCAATAAAGTTTATTCCCCTTCTTGATCTTCAATTATCTCTCTTGATATTTCTTTCTCTAAAATGAAAAATAAAAATAAAATAAAATATTTTAGTTTTTAATATATTATAATGGAGCGTACAATTATCATATAAGAAATTTGGGATTTGTTTTGAATTTTGAGTAATTTTGGGTACAACTCAAATGCAATGGAGATTAAAGAACTTTTAATTTGGATTATGGTGAGATAATATTGATTGAAGAAAAAAAAATGAAATAATATATTTTATTTTTTTTATTATAAATTTTTTTCATTTTAGAAGAAGAAACATCAAGACAGATAATTGACAGATAACGTTTGTTCTTTCTCTAAATTTTAGAGAGAGAAGAATTCGCTTTGGGCTCCATGAAAATTTCGAAAGAGGTTTTCTCCTGGACGTGTGTTGGCACTATGGTGTGCGATATTGGGCTGCGGAAGGGTTTCTTCGAATGCTGGGACGTGAGCGTTCTTGGGTTCCGATAAACTTTGTCATAAGAGATAGTCGTAGCAGTCCGTTTGGGGTAGTTTGTGGTAGATCTGGTGGAGGTAGATGTTTCGGCTTCAATAGAAGAAGACGAAGTGAAGCTGGAGAAGAAAGGAAGGAGGCGCGCTTTAGTATCTTGAGGTTGATAAATGTAGAAGGGTCGAATAGCAGTAATAAGAAGGAGGATATGATGATGCGTGTGGGAAAGATAAGTTTCTCCGGTCCTAAGGATGAGCTTCAAACGACTATCACCTAGGTGGATTTAGAGCAAAAGAAGGAGATCCAGGTTTTAGACTGGACGGTCAAAGTCGAGGGTCGAATACTAATGTCGTTCGACAAAGGAAAGGTTGGCTTTTGTTCGTGTTAAAAGTAAACAAAACCAATGCCTCAAAAAGCCTCACTGTTAAGCAAGGCATTATCAAGACATTGGCAGAGAAGTTCCTAACAGCCATCTAACAAACTTCGGTTAGTTTCAAACCGAAGTTCAACAAACTCTTCTAAACCACCTAAGCACTAACAACCTAAGCACTAGCCACCTAGGCACTATCCTATGAGTTTGTATTTCTACTTTACTTGATCATATTGTATATATGTAACAGTTGGTGTAAAGCATTGTATAGAGATATAACAGATATAGCAGATACATACAGATTACTTGAAAAGGAAAAGAAAGAGAAATAAGAAAGACTTACCCATGGACGTCGGCACATTGTCAAACCACGTAAAATCATGGTGTTCCTTTCTCTTTTATCTCTCATTCATAGATATTTTTCATAGAATACATACAGCAAAGAAATAGAAACATATAAGGAACAGAGTCTCACTTCACAGACGTGAAAGACAGTAAAGGAAATAAACAGAGAATAGAAGGGGTTATTACCTCTTGAGGAACAGTCGTTTCTTCAACATCAAGCCAAGATTTGTTGAGACACCTCAAGGTAAGCAACGATTACATCAAAGTCGATGTTATCGCCACCAAAGAAGCTTCACCAGGAGGAAGCAACGATCCAAGCACTCATGACTTGGATCGTCACTATCATTAGGGAAAACTTCATACAGAGAGGGAATTCAACAAAGAGAAGAGGAAATATCGAACAAAGAACCACCATAACCTCAACCTTCTCTGAGCGAGGCAAGGTGAGTCAAAATGACTCAACTCGCTCGGAAACAGGCTTTTATAGCCAAAAGATAGTGGAGTAAAACGTGTACGTCATGCAAGTTGAATCGACAGACAAAGTGAGTGAATGGCAACATCACAGCCATACACTTAGCGGTCGTCATGATGAATCGCAACCGTCCGTTCAAGAACCAGGTCCAGTACAAGCTTCAAACCAGTTCACAAAGTGTGTGAACCAACCCAGACCAAGATCAAGATAAGTGGGCTTCTCTATTATTTGTAAACTACAATATATGTTTTTGGCTTTAACCCAATTAACAAGTCTATGCATCATTGGGCCATTCAATCTCTAATGAGATTCGAGCCCCTTTTTTTTTTTTTAAATCAAAAATATAAGTAGGCTTTCACTCATACTCTATTTTTCACAATCTGGTATTAGAGCCATAGGTTCATTGAGAGAGAGTGGAACCTGCAAGAAGCAAGAAACAGAGTGTCAAATTCAAAAACTCATTTCTTGAAGCTAGAAGGAGCATAATTGAAGATGGAAACTTCAACCAAGTATGAGATAGAAAGATTCAATGGCACTGGTGACTTCTTCCTATGGGCTAAGAAGATCAAGATTATTTTGATTGCTCAGAAGGTAGTCAAAGCTATAGAAGCACCTACAAAGGAGTCTTCATCTTTGACCGGGGAAAGCAAGAAGGAGATGACAGATATTGCAACCACTACAATCATGTTGAATCTTAGTGATTCAGTGTTTAGACAGGTGATGGATGAAGAGTCCATCTACAAGGTATGGCTAAAACTTCATTCACTTTTTGATAGGAAGAACCTACCTAACAAGTTGTATGTAAGGGAGAAGCTTTTTTCATTTAAAATGAATGCTTCTAAAAGCATAATTGAGAATTGTTTTATTACTATAATTTGATTAAGATCGAGCACGTATTGTTTTTAAGAATTAAAGATATTTAATAACTTTAGACATGCATGTCGATAATTATCCAATTTTGGACTTTATTTTAAGTCGGCTCTTTATATCCTTCTCAAAGACCAGGGAGGAGACGAAGCCCTCTAAAAGATAAGAAGGAGAATCTCATACCTTAGGACAACGATGAAGCCCTCCAAGTCGAGGATGAGCATCAACCACCACAATCAAGAGCTAGCTCTTCCCGATTAGATGTAGTCTCCCAAGACTAAGAACAAAGCCTCCAAAAGGTCAAAGCCTCTCATGACCGAGGATGAAGCCTCGAACAAGCGCGGCCTAGAATAGCATTAGAGAGAGAAAGTATTTAGGGGACATCCGCATGTTTGGAATTATTTTTAATTGTCAAAACATGTTTGTAAACAAATTTATTAAAAAACAAAGTCAATAACATATGAACTTTGTTTAAACAAATTTATGAAGAAAAAATTATTCTAATTTTGAGAAACAAAAATTTAATCGAGAATGAGAAAGTCAATTACTAAAACCACCATAATAACAAAAGGGTAAGTTCTTGTTCACCAGCAGTTTGAAATTTCCAACGGTCAAAAGTGATTTGTTCACATACGCACCGCGCATCTTCAAACCGTGCAACGGCAATTAAGATGAAATCTTAACCGTTTATTTAATCGACTGAATCAGAAAATTCAATGAATCAGACGGTTTAGAAACGTCGAGCATATTATTACATAATTCATTCATTTAATTCCTGAGAGGGATCCGAAGGGTTCAACGACGGCCTGAAAATGGAGGTATTTTGAAGCTTTCAAAAACCTCCAATCCCAGAAAAATTTCAGCGTCAGAATACGATGTCCATCAACTCCTATGATCATTGGGCTTTTCTGGTATATTCTCTTGTTCTTGAATTCATTTCATATTCTGGGATTTTCTGGATTTAATTTTTTTTTATAGGGGAAATGAGATATTTGATCGGTTATCTTCATTTTCTCTTTTACATTATGGTGGTTCATTTAGTTAATATTATTTCTCGTTCTTTGTTTGTGTTCTTCCTCTTTATTTTGTTGGTTTCTTGTGATTATTGATTTGATTTCCTAGGTTTTTTTTGTAATTGGATGTATTATGTTGTTCTCTGTGTATCCTTCTCATGTTTCTCTTCATTTTACTTGTGCTTGAGAATCAATGTGGGACGTTAATGCCTAATCTTCCTGGAATTTGATTCAGTTTAATGATTCAGAGCATAAAATTGTTAAAAGCCGAATGTTTAGAAAGAAAGAGACGATAATCATGGCTGATACCCTAGTTTATTCTTCGTTTTTGTTCATGGGGTTGATATTGATTTTTAAAATTACGCTAATAAAACTACCGCATACTAGATTAGAAAACTAAGGAAGAGGTTGGCAAATAAGCATGATTTCTCAAAATTGACAACAATAAACACAAGTGTTATATATAGAGGTCTTAATTTATTTTATTTTTATTTTGGTGAATTGATTGAAACAGGAAGAAATTGAAGCACCCTTGTGGGTCGATCTCACCTTAGAAGGGAACTTTAACAATCAGGACGTGTGAGTATAATTGGTCATGGTACATGTCAGATTAATATGCATTTAATGCTTTTTTATCAAATTATTCATCATTCTAATTCCCCGTGTGCTTTTAATTTCATTGCAGTGATGATAAATGGTTCTATACTCACCACCCGTAAGCTTCCTTGATATTTTTATTCAATTTGCAGAATAACGTGAGATATAATTTTCGTGATTTAATTCTTTGTGTTTTCTTTGAAAAAACATATACACGTCAGGATCCACCAAAGTTCCTCTCATGACCTGAAATTAGCATTTTCTCAGCTTTTTGAGGAAGGAAAGGCTTTAGATTCTGAATTATTGGTGTCTTCTTCGCCAATCCTTCCTGACTCTGTCTCTAGATCAAGAGGGAAAGACTTCAACAAGTCAAAAGGTAATGATCAGGATTTTGCAATGGACAGGCTTAACATTGTTGAAAAGCTGAATTCAGGATCAGCCTCTAAATGGAAGCCTAAGTCTAGCTTTACAGACTCAAAAGGAATCTTGAGTTCAAATTCAAGTTTGGTTTCCTGGGAGAGTTGTTTAACTGAAAACACCAAGCCGAATGTTTCAGTTACTACTTCAAGTTCCGGGGGAAAGGAATCAGCTAACAGCAGAACTAGCAGCACGATCATAACTGGTATTGAACATCATCAGCAACATAAGCCAATGGAGGTAACAAGTCAACCATTGGGCAATTCTAGTAGACTTTTGTCAGATATGAGGCGAAGTCTCAGGAAAAGCTGTGTCACTAGACAACAAGCATCAAGATTGGAGGTAAAAAACAGTAAAAAACAATCGGGCAGCCAGAACTCTTCTTCAAGTAACTCAAGTGTATGCTCCTCATGGAATCCTGGTTTTGGTGCTAAGAGTACTCAAAGTGTTGGGAGCTTTTCCAGGATGACTCATGCATCAAAGAACAAATGCAAAGTTTCTGGTGTTTTTTCAAGCACATCAAAGATTAAAGTGGAGGACGCAAGTTCCATCACAAGGAAGGTTGGGAAATTCTATAATACTAAGCCAGCCAACCTTGACGTTTCAAAACCAAAGGTAAGTTAAAATTTGAAATCGAAATATCTTTATGGTAAAATTAATTTTCTTAACTTACCTTGGTAACTCCTGAATCAAACTTGAGGCTTTCTTGTAATCAATTTTTTGTCAGAGAATGGTTTTGAAAGTTTAATCTCGTCAGTGTACGACCTTTACTACAATGACAAGAAGATGTAATAAAACATGTTTCTTATTGATTAGATACTTCGTCCAAACGCCTCTCTAATACAGAAAAGAGACGAGCAAAACACGTGTTTAAAGCAGAAGAAACAGGAAGGTTTGGCTGGAACTGGAAGATGTAAAATAGCTGTAGCTGGAAAGGAGAATGCAATCGGGAGAGTTGCCGTGAGTCAAAAACGCAATGGTAGAAACCCTTCTACTGTTAGTATTGTCAAGGATCAGAAAACGACGCAAAATAAGGTTCCACGAAGACTTGGCAAACAAAGTGTAGTTAGCTCGAAGGTAAGAAGATTGTAGGTTTCAACTAGTAATTTATGCTCGTTTTGTTGATGTTAAATGATTTTAAGTTGCAGGGTACTGGGAGATATGAGAGATCAAAATGAACAATTGAAAGTTTAAGACTAGGACTGAAGTTGAATATCAATTGAAGTTCAAAACACAATTTTGATCGATTAGTGTTATGAATGAGCAGGTCATCTAATTAGGTTTATGTGGATACATGTTCGAAATTGAGACATAAATCACTCACCTGGTTATAGACATTTGGCAAGATTCTTACTCATATCATCATCTTCGTCTGCTAACCCTTTCTGGTCAAATTATAATTCTAACATTCGTGATCGATTAACTCAGTAAGATGTTCTGCTAGAAAAACTGTTTGTTTTTTTTTGTCTTTTTCAGAATGGTCGCTATATATATCTTTGAAGCTAAGTTATCAGATCTTCATTTCATGATTTATTTTTTTAATACTGTCACAGCAGCAGGCTAAAAATTGTCATCCAAGTGAAGGGAAGAAAAAACTGGATAATGGAATCAAAAGGGTGTACTTTCGTTGAATGATCGATCTTAAGAAGGGGTGGTGAGGTTTGTACATACGTGACATCTCTGCGCCTAAGAAAGAGGCGGCATTCGAGCGGGCAACCCTCTGTGCCCAGACTGCGGTTGTAAGCTCCATTCTGTTATGGGTTCAAATCAATTTTCATCTGACTCAATGAGGTTGCAATTGCACTTGTAACCGTTTTGCTTGAATGCCAACTTGGAGAAATAGGCTGTAAAATGATATTGACTGATAACTACCATCACTAATCACTCATTTTGCCATGCTCAAATATTATTGATGTTTTTGGCATTTCGTCATGTGTATGTACTTTATGAAAGCTTTCTACCTTCTGGCTACTCTTACCAGACACGCCAAAGGAAGAACAATGACAGCATGTGAGAAAAAGTGATCAAAATGGTACAGTGTTCCTTTTTTTTTTTTCTTGTTTTGATCTTAGTAACCTTAAAAAGAGCTACATGATTAACCACTACGACCAACCGAAACCCCAGGGTCCACGTGGAGTGGATGAGGCTGATTAGATAAAGACAAAACGAACTAGGAACAAGCTGATGCTATCCAATGGACCACATTGAGCCACATGTTCTAGTAACTATAGGCCCTCATTCTATTTGTTTCTTTGACGTAGGTGGTAATCAAGTCACATTTCAAATAAAAATGCTCGAGATAATTTCGTTTTCTACTTAGTGTAGTATAGCTCTTAATTCATTTTTGTGAAAATATTTGATACTGTGGGGAAGACGTGACCAGGTCGAGGATCTATCAAATACATTTATAAATTCAGAAATAAATTATAAAATTGGTTCCATGGTTTGAAAGTTATAGTTTAATTTCTATATTTGAAGGAAGTTATAATTTAGTTTTTATGTTTGTATAAGGGGCTTTTGCATGTATATTAAAAAATAAATAAATAAATAAAAATTTGGTGTATAGCACATTTGAAACTATTTGTATATGTAGCAATTTTTTTTGGTGGGCCTATCAAAATGACCAAAAAGCCCCTGACCAAAAAACTGATTGAAGTCGATCTATCTAGGGATTGAAGTCGATCGGTCCAGTGATTGAAGTCGATCAGTCTAATGATTGAAGTCGATTTGTCTGTGATTGAAGTCGATCAGTCTGTTGATCGAATTCAATCAGTTGATCAATACATTGATCGAAGTTGATCAATACATTGATCGAAGTCGATCAGTACATTGATTGAAGTCGATCAATGCTTTCTATCATTCTCTCAATCGATTCTTTTATCGATTTTTTTCTCTAAATTGATTTCCATAAGACTCTCGGATCTCTTAATTGCCCTCTCTGTGTTATTTAAAACGCTTAATCGGTACGTATTTTGAAACCCTACTGGTATGAAACACATGCTAAGTGATTGAATTCGATCAGTTAAGTGACTAAACTGATTGAAGTCGATCAGTTAAGTGATTGAAGCCCATTAATTATTTGATTGAAGTCAATCAGTACACTGATTGAAGTCTATCACTTAAGTGATTGAAATTGATGAGTCAAGTGATTGAAGTCGATCAGTTAAGTGATTGAAATCGATTAGTACATGTTGACTGAGAAATTTCGGTCAATCATAAATTGTCACATCATCATCTCAAATTTAATGACAAAATTAAATTAACTTTTGAGACAATATTTCTCAAAATTGAATTGGATCAAAAGTTTGTCTTATTTTGAAATTGGGTCAAAATTAAATAAGACCCAAGTTTAAATGGTGGCCCAAGTTCATATGAAGACCCATGTCCATGTAAACAAGTCCAATGGGAAAAGCCCAAGGCTCAAGCCCAAAAGCTCATCAAGACCCAAGCCCAGAGTCCATAGAAGCTCTATAAACAGGGAGACTCTTATTCATTTTCAATAGCCAGGAGTTTGAAACTACGGAGAGATTCATAAAGACAGAAGACTCTCCAAATTTCTAAGGATCATAAATAAGTCGCTCAAACACGAAGAACACGCATCGTGTTCATAACAAGTAGATCATCAAAGAAGATCAAGAAGTCAACGACCGATCCCCCGATCAACAAGTCAACGACCGATCCCTTAATCAACTAGTCAAAGAACCATCATCCAAAGCAGATCAACAAGTCCACGACCGATCGCACGATCAACAAGTCAACGACCGATCCCATGATCAACCAGTCAACGACCGATCCAAAGATCAAAAAGTCGACGATTGATTCAACGACCGATCCAAAGATCAATAAGTCAACGACTAATCCAAAGATCAACAAGTCCACGACCGATCCAAAGATTAACAAGTCCACGGCCGATCCAAAGATCAACAAGTCCACGACCGATCCAAAGATTAACAAGTCCACGGCCGATCCAAAGATCAACAAGTCAGTTACCAACCATAATAAAGATCAACAAGCCAAGACTGATCGAACCTCAAGATCAAGCTGCAAAGCCCTTGAGACAATTCTACATTCGAGAATAAGCTAAGAAGCTGTAATGTCCCGAAATTTTTGGAGTATTTATTTATGTAACTAATTTGATAACCTTTAATTTGATGAGTTAGTTATTTATTAGATCATATGGTTATAATGATTTTATTCTATTAGACCAAAAGAGTGTGGAATTCTTCATCGTGTTTTGTCATTCATAGATCTTCATCGTTCCTTGTTCTTCAAGGTTAGTTGTTTCCAATCTTAAACCCTAAGTTTAAAATAATTTTCAATCCAAGAAACTCATCTTTTATCATCTTGTTATAGCCAAAAGCTCTAGGAGGATTTGTTGGTATTTTTTGAATTCAAGAACCTTCGAATCTTATTTTCACTGTTCCTTCTTCCTCAATCCAATAACCAAGGTAAATATAATCTTTCTTGCTGTCTAAATACAACTCTTTGCTGATTTATTTGTGAGGTTTAAAAAGGAAGAACCATAATATTTTTCTTTCTTCTTGTGGTTGTCGCAAACCATAGACGATCTCTAAAAGTTTGTGCCGTTTTGCTTCACATATTCTGTCTTCCCTCATTTTGTACAAGGTAATATTTTTTTGTTATTTAATGGATCTTTCTCGATTCTTGATAGGATCTTGGAGGATTTTCTTGATTCTTCAAGAAAAGTCGCCAAATCTAGAAATTTATCGCCTTTTTGTGATTCATTGTTTCAAGCACTTAGGTTTTGGAATCTTTATTATTGAGAATATTTTTTATCATCAACCAGTAGCCAAGACGTTAATAGGACTTAACGAGAAACCCCTTTCCCAAACCTAAGATTTGGTTTTTGGCGATTTTATCGATTATTGTATATTTACCATTTGACTAGTTTAGAAATCCTTGTATAAATTGATCCTTATATGTTGGTTGGCCATAATTGATCATCTTGAACCTTAGTCTACTGATTTGACCATCATTGATCAGTGTTGACCGGGTCAACCGAGTTTGACCGAGTCTCGAGTCACGAAACCCGTTTTTCGAAGTTAGGTCCCCTTGAGTAAAATCAATGCCATGAGTCCGTTTTGGAGTCGGTTTAGCAAAAGGAGGTCTAATTTATCTATTCTGCATGTTTATTTGCTTAGGTTGATAAGAACCTTTTTGGGACTTATTGGAAGCATTTTTACGATCGTTCCAGGTAAGGATTTCTTACCGTGGGTTGTGTGGACCCTGTACACTGTCTTGTCTTACCTTCTTGTGAATATGTGTTGTGATTGATTTTTGTATGCATGTATGTCTGGCTAAGCATTTGGATATTTAGGGTTGTTAGATGATCTGGTTATAACGAATGTGAACTATGTTATGTGATGCTTTGTGATGTTGTGTGATAATCTGTTGTTGTGTTAGTATCGCGACGCATGCTAATTACCGTTTAGTAGTATGGGATGCTAAACGTGTATTTAGGATGTTAGAGGTTTGTATATGTGCATGTTAATTACTATTTAGTAGTATGAGATGCCAAACACGTAATTAGGATGCTATATGTTTGCCTGTGTGCATGTTAATTATGTTTAGTGGTATGAGACACCGAACAAGTAATTAGGATGTACATATTTGCTTGTCTGTCATGAAAGACCACTTAGTGGTATGAGACGCCAAGTAACCTGCCAAGACAGATGTATGGTCATGTGTCATTCCTAGATAGTTCGGTTAGTTTGTAATCATCTAGAGGCAATAGAGGATGGGATGAACCATGCCTCCTCATTGTTGGAGATGGAATGTATTTGCTCCCTCCAATAGCCAGGGATGTAATGTCACATGCCACCCCTGGCATAGCCTAGTTTCAGGCCTGCTAGAGTGGGGCCTTGATCATAGTGTAAGCCTGCTATGGGAGGGTCTTTAGCTTCAGGCGATGGGTGCGGACGGGCTATCATAACTGTTGTCGAGGGCTGTCAATAGTTGTGTTCAGTGTACACCTTTCTCGAGTCTAAGTTTAGGCATGTATGGACCTAGACCAAAAGCAGTCTGTGTAGGCCTACACACTGTCGGGTTTATAGTAGCATGTGGTGTATGCGTACACCGCTCTGGGCACTGGGCGGAAGGCTCCCTGGGACAGAGACGCCAGTACACCATTCGTGTTGAGTTTTACTACAACAAAAACCCTTTGTAATAGTATTTCCTTATAGTTTTTTTTTAAAATGCTATTAAAAAGTAAAATAAAGAAGCGGTAACTTAAAAAAAATTTAGGGCGCTCATTTTTACTTATTATGCTTTTCCCTTTCATCAGACACATTTCAGTCGCCTCGACTCTTTTGTTCAAGCATACACCACCTCTCTATTTCTCTTTTTCTCCTTTGCCTTCACAGCTCAGTAATTATTCTCTCGATCTTCTTCAATTTTTACTTTCACCAATCAACTGCTCAATTTTTGCAACTTGGTCTTCATTCCCATCAACCAAATCCTAACCTTTCATTTGAGTTTTTCTTAAACCCCACCATGTGCTTTCTTTTCGAAAGAGATTCCAACATTTCACTCAATTTTATCAAATGAAATTTATGATTCACTAGGCAGTGATTCAACATTATTCAAGTACTACAGCAAAACCCATAAAAGCAATTTCGATTCTAGTCGAGAAGGAATCGAGGGTTCTGCCATGAAAGGAAGGTAAAAATCTTATGGCTTAAATTATATTTTAATTTGTTTTCCTTTATTTTCTTCTCTGTAAATCTTCAAAATCACCATAAAAAAAAATTGAGTGAACAATTGTTTTTTAGCTTACTTTTAGTTGTTTTGTTTGTATTTTGAGTTCACGACCATTAATAGAGGGATAAAATTTAGATTTCAGTGGCAGAAAGTTTTAAAGATAACAAGCAAATGTACATGGGCTACTAGTGCTGATATTTGTAAAGCTTTTCTTCTCATCACTGCAATAAGAGGATTAACTCTGCTATTGTTTGTAGTTGGAGGCTTCAAAAAGACGCTTATGCAATCCCTACACGAGGAAGAGAACTTCGTAAGTTGTATATATTCATTTCATTGCTTATTTGAGATATTTAATATTGAGATTAGACCAATTTTGCAATTTTCTTATGTAGTAATTTAAGTCCCGTTTGATAACGATTTTGATTATTGAAATTAAAGCTTTTATTTACTTAAATTTTCTACATATGAATTCATCATCTCCTAAAGAAGGCTAACCATATTCTAGAAATATATATATATATATATTTAGAAGATATTTTTTTAGTTTTCAAATTTTGGTTTAGTTTTTAATAACAAAGTAAAAGGTAGATGTGGGTTGGAGTACTAGGTAAGTTTAAATTTCAAAAACTAAGAACAAAAATATTCTAAAAGAGAGGGAAGTTTTTTTTTCCTATAATTCTTGAGAATATACGTTAACCATTGTGATGCATGGAATGTTTACAATATTGTTTGAAGTG
>JBBMEG010000021.1:12622234-12642531 GCA_037832605.1 Cyclanthera cordifolia | reverse complement strand
GTGTGTGCCGAGTATTGGGGCTAGTGGAGGCCTGATACTCCTTTGGAACTCCTCTTTGAATGTAAAGATCAGTTCCTTTTCTCAGGGGCATATTGATGCGGTGGTTTATAGTCATAGTTTGGGGTGGAGATTCTCCGGGTTTTATGGAAATCTGGTCTTGTCTAAAAGGAAGGAGTCGTGGAAGCTTCTTAGAAGGTTGGGTTATGCTTTTGATATGCCATGGATCATTGGCGGAGACTTTTATGAGGTCACTGATTCTGGGGAGCAGAGATTTGGGAGCAACAGATGTGAGTCTGGTATGAAAGCTTTTAGAGAGGCGATCAATGAGTGTTCTTTGATTGATCTTGGCTTTGTCGGCGAGGAGTTCACTTGGATTAAAAGCAAGAAAGATTTGTAGGCTACAAGATGTCGTCTTGACAGGTATCTCGCGAACCCTTCTTTTATTGCGTTAACTGGTAAGATTTGTGTTAGTCATTTTAATTTTCATTCTTCGGATCATAGGCCGATTATTGCTGATTTTACTTGGAATATATTTAATTCTGAGGGTAAAAGGGGCCTTAAAAAAATTTTGAGATTTGAAGATAGTTGGACTTCCTTTGAGAAGTGTAGGGAGATTGTTCGTGAAAGTTGGGATGTGGATAGGAGTAGTAGGGTTAATGCGGATAATTTCCTTAGGGGTATTTTTAACTGCTTAACTAATCTGAATTGTTGGAATAGAAATAGACTTAAGGGTTCTATTAGT
Source organism: Cyclanthera cordifolia (assembly GCA_037832605.1). Taxonomy (NCBI): domain Eukaryota; kingdom Viridiplantae; phylum Streptophyta; class Magnoliopsida; order Cucurbitales; family Cucurbitaceae; genus Cyclanthera; species Cyclanthera cordifolia. The sequence continues at coordinate 12,641,789 of JBBMEG010000021.1, read as the reverse complement.
GAAGCTATTAGGGGTAAAGAGAGAGAAATTGAGTTCCTGCGAGGTAAGGGCAACAATCCCAGATCTGATTTGATTATTAAGGCGGAGGGTTGTCTTGAGAAGCTCCTTGAAGAAGAAGAGGTTTATTGAAAACAAAGATCGAGAGAAGATTGGCTTAAGTGGGGGGATAGGAATACTAAATGGTTCCATATGAGGGCGTCCCACCGGAAAAAAAGGAACAGTATTGATAAAATTAAGAATGAGAGTGGGGTTTGGGTTGTTAATGATATTGACATTGCCTCGGTGGCAATTGATTATTTCCGGAATCTCTTTATGTCTTCCAAGAGGAATGATGAGTCGTGTAAGCATATTTTCCAGGGGGTTGAGGGTAAGATTTCCGTTCAGGATAGGGTTATGTTAGATAAGCCTTTTAGTAGGCAGGAGGTGGAAGGGGCGTTACGAGGGATGAGTCCCTCCAAAGCCCCGAGGTTTGATGGAACTAATGCTCGGTTCTTTCAAAACTACTGGGATATCATTGGGATGTTGTGGTTATTCTTTGTCTGGGAGTCCTTAATGAGGGGATGGAGATTGGGGACTTGAATAAAACTGTTATAACTTTAATTCCCAAAGTTCAGCATCTGAGTAAGATTCAGGAGTTTAGGCCCATTAGCCTTTGTAATACTATTTATAAAATCATTGCAAAAACCATGGCTAATAGACTTAAGGGTATTCTTCATAAGGTTATCTCTCCTAATCAAGCGGCTTTTGTTCCGGGTAGACTTATTAATGATAATGTGGTTATTGGTTTTGAATGCATTCATTCTATTGTTAAAAGGAAAAAAGGTAAAAACGGGTGGGCAGCGCTTAAGCTGGACATGAGTAAGGCTTATGATAGAGTTGAGTGGGGGGTTTTTGCTGGGTATGATGAGGAAGTTAGGTTTTAGTGAGGGTTGGATTTGTAGAGTAGAAAGATGTATTTCTTCTGTCAGGTATGCTGTCAAGATCAATGGCTCTTTGTTTGGGGAGATTTCTCCTCAGAGAGGCTTGAGGCAAGGGGATCCGCTTTCTCCTTACTTGTTCCTGATTTGCGCGGAAGGTCTTTCAGCTCTCCTTACCAGGGAAGAATCCTTAAACTCTTTTAAAAGTCTTAAGATTAATCATTATTGTCCTCCTATTTCTCATCTCTTTTTCGCTGATGATAGTCTTATATTTTTGAGGGCAAGTGCTGAAGACTTTTCCAAAATTAAAGAAATCTTGAAGTGTTATGAAAGTGCCTCTGGTCAAGCTGTGAACTTTGATAAGTCTAGGGTTCTTTTTAGCGGGTGTGTAGGTCCGGTTAGGATGAATGATCTTAGTAAGATTTTGGGGGTGAAAATTAATTCAAATTTGGGGGTCTATTTGGGTATGCCGTCTCAAAACCAGAAAGATAAAAAATGTCTCTTTAATTCGGTTAGGGGCCGGTTGGAGAAGTGCTTGCAGGCTTGGAAGGGAAAGCTGTTGTCTAGAGGGGGAAAAGAGGTGTTGCTTAAGGCGGTGGGCCAGGCTATCCCTACCTATATTATGAGTTGTTTTAAACTTCCGAAGTCCTTCAATGATAGCGTGGATCAACTTTGTGCTCGGTTCTGGTGGGGGGTGGATGGACGTAGAGGCAAAGCTCATTGGATGGCTTGGAAAAAGCTCTGCAGGAGAAAGAATGTGGGGGGGGGGCTGGGGTTTAGAGAGTTAAGAGTTAAATCTGTTTAATCAAGCGTTGTTGGCCAAGCACAGTTGAAGAATTCTGAAAAATCCTGATAGTCTTTTTAGTAAGGTGTTGGCTGGAAAATATTTTAAAAATGGCGATTTCCTGAAGGCGGAGTTAGGCAGCAATCCTTCTTACGTTTGAAGCAGTATTTTATGGGGAAGAGATCTTTTTGAACAAGGGTATAGATGGAAGGTTGGGAATGAGGTTAAGATTGTTGTGGGTCATGATCCTTGGCTTAATCGGAAAGGAAATCCTTTCATTATCATGGATGTCCATGGGTGGGGTAGTAGAAGGGTTGCTGATCTTGTTGAGGGTGATGGTAGATGGAGGGAAGGGATTATTAGAGAGTCTTTCTGTTTGGAGGACGCTGAGGCGATTCTGAGCATGCCTCTTAGTGTTAGGGGGGGGGGGGGGGGTGAGGATAAAATCTTGTGGAACAGGTGCTCTAAAGGGTTATTTTCGGTTAAAAGTGCTTACCATCTGGCCTTAGAGCTGGCTAATTGTGGCAGGGCTTCCTCGTCTGGGGGTGATGCTTTCGCGCCCATCTGGGATAGTTTCTGGAGTATCCGTTGCTCCCCGAAGGTCAAGCTGGGGGCGTGGAGTGTTATTGCTAATGCTATCCATACCAAGTGCAATATTTATGATCGGGGGATTGATATTGATGTTAGATGCAATATTTATGATCGGGGGATTGATATTGATGTTAGATGCCCTTTGTGCTTTAGTAAGAGAGAATCTAACCTGCATATCATCAAAGATTGTAATAAGTCTATCAGGCTTTGGAAGGACATTTTCCCTTGGTTCGATGATTTTAAGGATTATTTTTCAAGGGTCGATAAGGGTATCGAGTTCTGGGAAAGGCTTTGTTTAAAGCTCAGTAAAAATGAGAGATTTAAAGCTTTAATTATCATTTGGAGTTTGTGGAACAATAGAAATGAAATGGTTAATAATAATGATAGATTCTTGTTCCATAAGCTCCGGTCTCGTGTCCATAAAATGATTGATATTCACTATGTCTCCTTTTCAGGTTCGGCTATTTCTTCTGGGAGTGCGGTCGAGGCTAAAGCTGAGGTTTGGAATGCTCCTCCAAGGGGTGTCTGGAAGTTGAATGCTGATGCTTCCTTTTTCCCTAGGTCGGGGGTGGGAAGCGTTGGCTGGGTAGTGCGTGATTTTAGAGGGATTCCGATCATGGCCGGGTCCAATGCTGGTTTCAGGAACTACTCAGTTAAGGTGTTGGAGGGGATCGCGATTAGAGATGGTTTGAAGGCTTTGCTGGGGGCTTGTACGTGGATTCCTCCGCTGCTGGTGGAGTCTGATGCTTTGGGAGTGATTTATGCGTTGGAGGATTCTGGAAGAGATCTTTCAGAGATCAGTAATGTTACCGATGACATTAGATATTTCGCTTCCTTGATTGGGGATGTTTTCTTTTCCCATTGTTATAGGACTTGTAATAGGGTGGCGGACTTGTTAGCCAAGCACCCTTGTATTTCTGATGTTACTTGGAACTTTTTGCCTCTTTCTAGGGAGGATAGGACTTTCTTTTGGAGGGGGGTTCTCCCCCCCTTAGTGGCCTCTTGCGTTGAAGAGGAGTGTATCCGTTCCTTTGTTGTTGTTTAATTTGATGCTCTTTGTTTTCAAAAAAAAAAAAAAAAAAAAATCTAAAGTGAATTTAATAATATCTTAAATATATCAAAATTTGCATATTCAAAGTTAAAGAGTTAGAAATTTAGCATAAAATAGGGTTTAGGGATAAAGACCTTTTTCGAATGGGTAGGAAGTTGGAAATGGGAGAGATTGATGACTTGTAAGTAAAAACAACTCGTTTCCTATTACTACTGCAAGAATCATTGGTTAATCTTATTGAAAATGGGGGTTGAGATTCCAATTTGGTTGACTCCATCTTCTCTCCAAATATTCATAGGGATGATGAAATCATTTAGAATCACACATGTAATGGATTTTTTAGTGTGAAAAGTGGATATTACCTTGCGTCAAATTTATCTAAAGCAGATAAGGCATGTCCCTATTTAGCGTTGGATGCAGCTCCACAGAAGTGCTGAAACATCCAAGAATTTTCTAGCTTCCAATTCTTCTAACTCCTTCATTGATATAAAGATTACCTTCGCGGACGACCTCCCAACTTCCTAACCCACACTGAAGGACAAGCCTTCCCAATTTTGAGATTAAAATCTCCCAAATCTTACTGAACTCCCCTGAAGACCCTTGTCAGACTTCTAGAGAGAAGTGCCAAGCCCTATACTATAAACCCTTTTAAGTTAGTCCTTGAACATTTTACTTTGTTGAAGGATTTAGAGCATAAATCAGAACCATGAGGGAAGAGTGACGTATTTCATTTAGTTATAGTCTGATTTCTACTTGTTTCACTTTGCTTCTTCATTACACTTTCTCCAATTTGTAAATGAAAAATGCGTCGGTGAATATGGTCATCTCCACGAGTTTAGCTAACAACAAATGGATGGTGATCAAAACTCATTTTCATCAAGAAAGCCCCACGTGGGCTAGCCTGCAAAAAATCTTTCACTTTTGTCATACAAAACTATCCACATCTTTTGTTCACTGTTGAATCATTTTTTGTTTTTGGTCCCTATCATTTTTATAACATTTCAATTCATTATTTATTTGTTTATTTTGAATATAATGCCACAGTAAATAGACTTCTAATGATGGGCTACCGTACTCAGGATAACAAATTTACTTTAACATCCCTCTTAGTCTTGTAAATATATTACATAAAATGAATCAAATGTGTACATATCAGATGGATGTTAGAATCTAGAATGACAAGTATGGTAAATCTACAATGAAGGTGGAAATTCAGCCAAGAGGATCCTACACTAGCAGATGATAAGCAATCTCTTAGAGCTGAAGCAGCCGCTTCATTCATCATATCATCATGTCAAATGATGCTGATGCAGAAATGATAACAAGACTGTCAGAACCTATTTGTTATGAATGAATTGTGTCAATTCAATTGCCCTCTTCAAACTTGAAGGTAGAAGCTGCTCCAAACTTCTTTAGCACCTCACAATCTTCTCCAAATTCTGTATCCCGATAAACATGATCTTTCGGGCCATACCTGCCTATTGAAGAAGGGTCATCCACACTTTTGGCTCGACAAGGCCGGTTGGCAAGCATGTCTACTCGACCCGAATGACTAATTTCTATGACCACTTTGTCATCTTCCACCGAAAGGGGTTGCTTCCATGGCTCCCCATCAATTCGCATGTACGCATGGTTAATTGCACCTTTATGAAACTCGAACTGAACCCGTTTAGCCTGCATCAATATATAACAGCCAGGAGTAGTGTTATTTTGGTTGATAATTTAATATCACTGTTAGTTCTTTCTTTTGAACTCGAGGTTGGCACATATCCTAGAGCCATTTCTAATAACTTCTGCTAGAAATTACCTGAGCAAGACGAGTTCCATGTCCATTAGGAGCAAGGAGGAGGAGCCCATGCCAAGCATTTCTAAAACCAACAATCTCAATAAGCCCATCATCCACAAATGGAGGAGTTAGTTTGGAACTAACATCACTGCATTTGCTTTTTGTTGGATCTCCCCAAGGATCAAGTCCACCAGAGAAACTTGGCAAGTTAAGACAAATAATAGATCTGATGCTGCAATTGAGATTCAAAAGAGTCAAAAACTGGCAATGCTTGTTATTCCATTTTTAATGTTTCAGTGCGATCAATCATTTGCACCTCAGCTATGTGTAGAAATTAAAGATAGAATATGAAATAGAAAAATGAATGGACAAGCAATTGGAAAAAGTTGTTTTGAATAACCTGGTGGGAATCACAAGATCCTCCCAAATTCCGTCCCCCCTCATAACCTTCATACTTACAAAATTTGCTACGTTCCTGCATTTCATCAGCTCATTTTTACTGACAAAAGAAATTTAAAAAAAAAGGTTGACATTGTAAATGGTATGTTAATCGAACTAAAAGTAACAAAAAACCTGCGATTTTATATTGATTTTATTTGCCATTCAAATTAAGGCAGATAACACAACTGGAGGTCCAGAAATATACCATGGTTTTTGCTTATTTTAAATAATTAAGAATATTATTTTACTCCCCAACTCTTATCAATATAAGATAAAATGAAACATTCGTTAAAATATAACCAGTCTAGGCAGGTGGCGACTGCTTAAAAAATCAGCCAAAGATCAGCCAAAGACATACCTTGAAGTAGGATGAAATAAAGGAGAAGAAAAGCATCCTTGTTTATAAGCAATCTTCAAATATTCTTTCTGCCTCAACCAAAGAGACATCCATTAAGTATTGCAACAAAAAAAATGACAAAAATGCGTTACTAAAACAATTGAAGCACATACTAACCTAGAGAAATTATAGATAAGCAAAACATGCAGTACCCATCATTTAATATAGAATGGATCAAATCATAAGCATTACATACTAATGAACGTCAAGCAAAGCTACCACCGTTACTTAGGACTGATAATTTAAATATATAAATATATTTCTTTTTTGACATATTCCAGTACAAAGAAATCAGGAATGGTCTTGGATATAGAGAGCTAACTCTTCAAGACTCCTTCCCCAGTAATAACGATCTAATTTACTGGGGAAGTGAAAAGGATTTAACATTGAAAAATAATGGGTTAAAAAAAAAAGAAAATATTTGGTCATATTTCATGCATATCCGTAAGATATCCAGTTCTAGAAATCCACCAAAACAGTAAGAATATGAATAAATATGAATTATATTGTAATCTCAGGGAAGAAATTACAATATCGTATCCATTAGAGAGGGCTGGAACTCTCCCGATCAATCTACCATGGAATGATTACCCAAAATAAAACCTACCTTCTACAAACCTTACCACCGCTACTTATAACAGAAATTATCTACTAATTCCCAAAATACTCTTCAACGGGTCTGTTACAATATCTTAATGGAAAAATAAAAACTTAAGTGATTGACACCTTGAAAGAAAAAATAAGTCCGTACCTGATTAGATAATTGATTCTTAAAACTTTCCGGATGCAACTTTCTCTCGGAGTGAAAAGCATATGATACTTGAGCATCCATTCCTGTATAGACGATTCATCAAAATTCTCAGGAACTAAATTGGAATAATTTTATGTATACTTGAAAAGCCAAAAAATTAAAATTAAACTCGTCATTGTACAACGATAGTGCTACTGTTTTCAATTAGAAAAGAATTGGAACATCATATCATACAGAGGCAAAAGGCATGATACAATTGTACTCCTATTAAGATCATTTATTAAGTTGTTCACAAGAGGATCTTTCCATTAACCAACTTCATATCATTATTAAATAAGATATAACCCAGTTGAGTTAATGTAGGAGGGTTATGCTCTAGAGCTATTCTTGGACTGAGCAAAGAAAAATGCTAAATGACTTAGAAGTTACTTTCGATTCGAGGCTCAAACTTCAAAATTACTTGTAGAGGCGTGTAAAAACATCATGGCTACATAATTTGAATGAACTAAATCTGTCGTTGGAATCATAACTGATACATGACCGATAAATAATTGATAGTGTTGGAGGCTTGCTTATCTAAACCCAAAGCCCAAACAGATGAAGCCATATGATTCAAATTTATCTACCCACAATTAACTTTATTAACAATGTATCCTTTACGCCATTACATATTGATGCAGAGATTTAGTAAAATGTGTTAAAAACAAACTTTTTCTTACCAATACTGAAGTAGTTCCAAAATCCACCACGAAATGTGTGCCAACTGTCCTGAAAATGGAAAAAACAAGGAAGCATAAAAGACAATGCCATATGAAAATAATCAAATAGTTTATCCAATATATCCTATATTTTGCTGAATCACAAAGGGTTTCACATTTTCAACCTAATTATTTTAAGTAAAAAACATGAAACAGTCCAATCATTAAAAAAATATAAATGGTTTCTCTAAGTTGCAGTAACATTAAAAAAAAAAAAAAAGGTGATTTCAGTTAATTTAGCAAGAGAAAGCTTTTCGGTGTAAAAATAACCATCACGGGACAAAACCACCGCTGTAAGAAAATAGCCAACTCAAGCCCTCAATTGTTAACTGAATATATCAGATAGTTTATCCAATATATCCTGTATCTTTGCTGAATCTCTTGTATTTGGGAGAGAGAGAGAGAGTTGGGGGAGGACACGTTTTTGGTGCCACTGTTTTCCATTGTTATTGAGTGGCTTATCTGAATATAAATAAAATTGACTAGTAATTCCTATCAGAATACCAGGACAAAAAACTGGTAATTTTTTTCAGCAAATAAGAAATCTTGATATAGGCTTGTTTTCTAAAGTCAAGTGATATATCCCATGATATTAGTCGAGGTGCTCGCAAGCTTGCCCCGACAGTTTCAGATATCAATATATATATATTTTTTTTTGTATCCTAGTCTTGTTAAGATATTATTCTAAAATTCAAATTCCTATTGGACTAAGAAGTACTTGATGTGCCTTTACAAAAACGAAGTACTTGATATTTCGAATCCACATTCTAAACTGTATTTTAAACTTAATTCAATCTAAATAGATAAAGACCCCGCTTCTTATAACCATTTGCTTTTTCATTTTTTGTTTTTGAAATTTAAGCTTAAATTTACTCGAAATCTCTATGCATGGTTTCATCTTCTCATAAGGAAGTATGTAAATTCTAACCACATTCCATGAATCCAAACAAGTATTTGGAAACTATTTTTTTAGACCCCGTTCGATAACCATTTGATTTTTGTTTTTAGTTTTTGAAATTTAAGCCTACAACTACTACTCCTACACATAGTTTTCATTACTGTCATATCTCCATCTTACTTGTGTTTATGAAAACCAAACAAAAATTTGAAAGCTAAAAAAAATAGCTTCCAAACACTTGTTTAATTTGATTAGAATTTAACCTACTCTCATAAAACAAGATGACATTCTATGCAGAGAGTTTGAGTAAATACAAGCTTAAATTTCAAAAATCAAAAACTAAAATCTAAATGGTTATCAAACAGGACCTTAACTTTTAAAATTTGGTTTGATTTTTAAAAACATAAGTAACATAAAGATATTGAAGTAATGAAAACCATATGTTTATAGTAGGTATAGGCTTAAATGAAAAAAAAAAAAAAAAAAAAAAAAAAAAAAAAAAAATCAAACAGGGCTTAAACTAATTTATTGCCAATATGATGTAAATTGAAAACAATTGTAAAAACTTGCTATTATCTTTTCTATTAGATAACTACTTCTCTCCAATATATGCAGAAAATAAATTTCTAAATCTGACGGGACCAATCGGAGTCTTTTATTTCACGTCGGCTGAATTTTTTTATTTTATCCACCTTTTCGGTATACATTTATTTTTCTCGGATATTCATTTCCTACCAATGAATTACGAGCATTAGTGCTCAAGTCAGAATAGTTCAACATATTGAACATATAAGCAGCTGTTTTTTTGTTTTTAAATAAAACAAAGACGAGTTTACAATATATAGTTTGTCAGGAGGGATACCTGTTGGAAAGAATGTAAACAGTGAGGCAGCTCAAGAGGTGCAATGGAATCTGAAGAACCTTCCTTCCGACTTCGCATTTTCATCAGAATATGCCAGCTGGAATGCAAAAATGAAGTTTAAAAAGAAGACAATAACAATTACATTCTAATTAAAAATCAATAAACTAAACTTGGCAAAGGACATAAAATATGTGCAATGATAGAAACTCCACTATCCTATTTATAAATATCAACGTTTTGATCCACCATTACGTATGCCATAGCAGCATTTCCAGAAAAAAAAAAAAATCAGTGTTATTTAATATGATAATGACTTACTGCCGCACACACTATCTTCCCGCCTCTCCTAACAGAACCATGCAACAACTTCTAACCTTACATCCACTTAAAAAGAAAACCCTTGGGACATGTTTGGTTACGGCGGCAAGGAGAAGGAAGGGATAATTGAAGAAAAGTAAGAATAAATTAGTGATTGATGTGATGGAAGTTGGTAAGGCAAACAATGGGAAGGGATCCCTTCCCTTCTCTTCTTAACCCTTCCCACCACACTAAACACACCCTTATTCTGAACATGCCTTGGTGATATGAGTCGAGAGCTTATCAGCATTTAAGTACAGGTGTTTATATATGTATTACCTATCAATTTTCACCAAGGCAACATTTAAGTACAGGTGTTTATATATGATAAGTTGATAAAACTGTGTAATGACAACATTTAAGTACAGGTGTTGATATATGTATTACCTATCAATTTTCATTTTTCTTGCACTCTTTACTTGACTCAAGAACGATAAAACGGATTGAGAGTCTGTGCCGGGATTTTTCTTTCCCTGTAAATTAACAACAAAAAAGAAACCATGAATACTGTATAAACAAAGTACTATTCGCATGATGCATGATACAGAGACAGCTCATAAGTGAATACAAAAAAGAAACTTCTGAACATGCTTGAAAAATTAGAAGATGCTAAATGGCTTGATGGGATAAACATGATCGACTTTGTCAGAATTTACACTCGATAAGATCATCAGAGCATCTTGCAGTAAAATGATCAGAATTTCAAGGAAATAATGAGTTGAGATATCCATGATCCATAACGTTTTTATTTGATCGGGTGAGTACAAAGAAAAACATAAGCTTTTTTAGACAAGATGAGTAGAAACAGTATTACACATATAGATAGCAAACAATAGAAAAAGCAGTGTAACAAAGGAAAAGATACCCAGCCAAAGGAGAAGTGAAGGTTGTTTCCTGTTCCCAATGGCACAGTGGCAACTGAAGGTGGCTGAGGCAGTTTCAAATCAGATACTACTCCCAGAAGCCAGCTTGCAGTACCATCTCCACCAGCAACCTAATAATTAGAATTACATGTTAAGAGAAAATAGTTAGGTTTCTGATAATTGACAACCTATTATGGTCTTTAAAATTGAGATAAGCTAACAAGAGCATAACTCCGGTGGCATGATGCATGACTCGGTAATCAAGAGGTTCTAAGTCTAAATCCACACTTCAAATATTGTTGAATTAAAAAAAAATGATGCTAACAGGTTCTCAATCATATATTCCCACAAACAAGTAACTCACAATTAGTCTAAGATTCTTTTCGATATGAGCAGCCAAAGCATCTCCCCTGTCCTTGAGAAAGCCAAGGTTACGATAGAGTTGATGTAGCACCTTGTCTGGAAGACTCTCTCCCAGATCAAAAACCTGAAGGAAGTTTCCTCAAATTATGACATCCATAACCACAAAGAACTTGAAAGAACAACAACATTCTGCATTCACGTTGGTTGAATTACCTGATTCCTATTGAGAAGATAACGGTATTGGACAAGGAGTTCACCTCCAAGCTGACCACCACTTTTGGAGTTAATGAAAACAATAACTGGACAAACGGGGTGATGGCTAGCTCTTTCCACCTCTGATCCAATTGACAGGATATAGTTTGGAATAAAAAAGTCCTTCAAGTTGAGATTGTCCATAGCTTAAAGCCTGTTGCAGATGAATTTTTTTTCCATGACATTAATATAGTACTCGACTAACTTATGATTAAATGAAACTCAATTTTGAAAAAGTATTCAAATTAGAAATCTCCAAGATGAACTTTGCACCAGCATACCACCTAATCTACTGATAGAAGAACCTTTGACTTCTCCCAAGGAAAGAAGGGTCCGTATTTTGACTTTTTCCAACGAAACAAATGGAACCATACAACCAACCATCCTTATGCCGGTCAAGAATTTATAGCTGGAAACCCTTTGTCTATCTTTGGCGACTAAGTCTCAAAAGGTCTACAGCATTCAACATTTTGACCATCTAGAAACGTAAATATGTTTCTACAACTGTAGGACCTTGAACTCTGTTGGCTGAGCAAGACGCACAATAAAAATGGAATCCCTCCATCCAACCCAAATCTTCAAATTCCGATAACAAACGTCAAAATAAAAAAACAGAACCCCGAAATTAAGAAACAAAATAGAAATTGAGGAAAACCCCAAATGCCTAAGAGAAAGAACTGGAGCAATCAAAATAAGGGAAACAGATGCATAGGAAGATAGACGATGAAAGGAAGAGACAGCTTCCATACCTGGAAACGAATTAGCGGCAGAGATTCAGCAGAAGATCCAATGATAGCTTAAGACAGAAGCAATTATGGATGGAAGGTTTGTGGGTCCTTTAACACCGTGAAAGAGGAAGGAATAAGGAGGAAAGCAAAGACAAATGGAAATTTCTTTGCGTTTTCGTTTCTCCATTTTCAACGAAAGTAGGGGAAATCTCCTTTTACCTGCCCTGCCCTGCCATGCCTTTAATTAACTTCTCGTCTTCGCGCCATCGTCAACAAGTTTCTTCCGTTTGCAGATGTGAACGTTGAACCCATTATTTGTCTTACTTCACAATATTAATTAAGATTGAAATTTCGAATTTACTCCGTACCATTTAAAACAAGTTTAATTCCCATGGTTAACAAAAAAAAAATTTAGAAAATTATAGTATTTAATCTTCATTTGAAAAAAAATAAAAGTTAATCTCTATAATTAGATAAAGTCTAAAAGTAGTCATGTTATTCGTATATCATAGGCTAATATTAAGTATATAGATGTAACTTTTGATATATGAAATTATATATATATATATGTATATTTTTTGTTCAATCAATTACTATTCACTCACATTCTTGTACTAAAAACATAAATAAGTGATATTTACACATTTTCTTGTAAAAAAAAATATTTACGCATTTTATTCATCTAACAATTACGAACGTCATAAGCTATTTTTTAGATTTTATCAAACCTTATGAACTAAATTTTAATTTTTCAAATAGAATTAAAGCTAAAGTTTAAAATTTAAAATTTTAATTTTCTTAAGGATAAATCTATAATTTAGAGTATTAATTATAAGTCAAATAAAAAAAAAAAAGTTAGAAAGTTATTTTTAATGACATTACCGGTTTTCAATCAAATGGCAGACAACAATTATAAAAAAAAAAAAAAAAATAGAGGGAAAGGTAGGAAGACATGCAAATTTATGTGATTCATAAACAATGAGATAGATACATCCACATAGAGACAATTTTACTAAATAACTAATACAAGAACGTCGATCAAAAGGAACTAGAATTTTATGAGATTTTATATAGTACACCCCCATAAAACCTTATTACAATAAATGATCAAATTAAATAAAAGTTCAAATATACGAAAGCATAAACTCAATTACAATTTTGTACTCCTATTGTTTCGAGATTATCAACTCCTCTTGTTTTTTTTTTTTTTTTTGAGATTATAATAATTAGGGGTGAGAAATTCGAAAACTTGTAATCTCATGATCATTAAGTATACAAGGATGTCAGCTACTACTCTTTTTGACATATATCAACACCTCTTGTAATTTAAGCTTTAATGTTTATACTAATTACAGTTTTAGTTTAGTATATTTCTAACATTATAAGCTTCCCTAAGGATTTGATGTTGAAATTTCTATGCCCTATGTTTGTTATAAACTAAGAATATAAAGGCACTTTTTTAGGGTTAGTCTTGCTTTTGACTATTGATCATTTGACTTGCCATATAAATTCATACAAAATTTTCTTTTAATTTTATAGGCGATCTTAAACCTATAACTTAAAAAGGAGAATACACGTTCAAATTCTAAGTCTTTAACCATCACCCAACCACTGAGACCAAAAAATTTCTCTTTATATTTACAATTTTATATTTATGGTTTTTGTATTAAAATTATAGCATTTGGTAGTGGCACTTAACAATATTCTTCATCTCCAATACGGCTCATGTGGATGAATGTGTTTAAATATCTTGATTAAGTTTTTAATGAAAGGTAGAGATGGAATAAAGGTAGTGTTTCAAAAGTGTTGGAAGATGTGCCCAATATGAAACATTGTATTCGTTTTGTATATATATTTTCGTGGGACATTCTTAATTTGACTATCGTTTCTTGTTTGATAAACTATATTCTCCTTTTACTTAAACTTTTTTTTATAATAGTAACTATTTTTCTTTCACTTTCGTTATTGTATAGTGTATCCTTGAAAGAAATCACTACTAATTTTTTTTCTCCTTCGCTAATTTGATGGTCTTCATACCCAATATTGAGAAAGTAAATTTATGGTAGCTTATCTAACAAGTAATTTACTTGCCTTTACAATTAAATAAAATAGGATCCAGTAATAGTCAATGTAAGATAGTTCGGACAGATCTTTTGTTCTTTTCCTTCGACTTGAAGGAGGTGTTTGTTTGTGGATTTTAATTAATTGTGAGGTGTTAGGTTTTATCAAATACGACTTGTTTGGAAAGCAAAAAAATGGAGCACTTAAGTGCTCCATAAAACCCACTAAATAATTCATGTACTCCAAATAAATGCTTCATAAACCCATCCAAATTTTTTATTACAATTACTTTACCAAAACCACCATTCAAACAAGCAATTATCTCGAAACCCACAACAAAACCACCAAGCATATACAAACATTTTTCTAAAACCATGAAACAAACAAGTATTTGATTATAAACACTCCACTAAAACTATCAAAACAAACAAACTATTATAAAAACAAAAATCTCTAAACACTCCTAATAACTCATCATACTTAAACACTCAAAATAAATACTCCATAAAATCTCAAACAAACACCTGCTGAAAAGTTTTGTTTATAGAAAATTAGTTTATCATTTATTTTTCAATTAGGATCATGTGTATCCTTCTTGCTCTTAAAGATACTTTCATTTGGGGTTTGAACTTGTTGCCAACAAAAGATAACTTTCTCGAAAATTATTATCATTGTTTAAATGTTTATTCACAGTTGAATATTACGGTTTTAATGACACCGTTTATATAGAGGGTTAGTCCAAAATAACCAACTAACATAATATAACTAATTAATACAATTAATCCTTGATACCCCTCCCCCTCAAAAAGCCCCATCTTGAATAAGAAATTCCGAATGACAACAACTGACAATGCTTTAGTGAACATATCACCAAACTATGAAGCTGTATGTATTGGAAAGAGTTTTGACAATCCTTGGTCAATCTTTTTCACGAACAAAGTGGCAGTCGATCGATCTCCATATGTTTTGTTCGTTCGGTAGGATTAGAAATGGAAATAGATGCATGATTGTCACAATAGATAAGAGTAGGAGATAAAGAAGTAATCTGAAAATCTTGCAAAACATAAGAAATCCCCGAGATCTCACTTGCAACATTTGCAAGTGTACGGTATTCAGCTTCGGCTGATGACCTAGACACGGTTGCTTGGCGTTTTGTTTTCCATGAAAGAAGAGAATCTTCTAAGAAGAGGCAGAAACCGGTAATTGATTTGCGGGTGTCCAAACACAAGCCCCAATTAGAGTCTACATAAGCTTTGAGTTGAAAAGAACTACTTGGACGCATCAATATACCTTGCCAAACATTTCCTTTAAGAAAACGTAAAAGATACACAAATAGGGGAGTTTTTGCTTTTGTGTCAAGGATTATTCTGTTCATTCTGAGGCTCATTCTGTTGTGAAGTGGATGTTTGATGCTCGATAATGTTGTTATTCTGCTTTAGAATCAACGTGTGATCAATGTTTAAAACAGTTGGATGTTGGCTAGATGGGGAATCCTCTAAATCAGACAAAGAAGGAGTTGTAGCACTTGATTGTTGAATAGGTGTATTAGAGAGAATATTTTCCATAGCTATAAGAGAATTTGGATGATTAGAATCAGTGGTTGTTGTTTCAGAAACTTCAGTTTCCAAAGCAATACCTGAATTAGATAAAGGTAGAGGTTAAATAATGTTAGGGAAAATGTCAAAGGTTTCATTGGAATCAATGGTATTTTCGAATAGAAAGATGTCTTCATGAAATTGAACACTCTTGATACCAAAATTTTCCTTTTTGTTGTGTCAAAGACCTTTTATCCTTTAATTTCAACCGGGTATCCTAGAAAGACACACTAGGAACATCGATTTCTTCTAATAAACATAGTTATCAGCTCCAAGAATTGGCTGATTAACAAGAATGGTGGTGGTTGCAAGAGGAGAATGAATCGTGAAAGGATTAAAATTTGCCTCTAAACTTGCAGGTACATTGCTCTGAGGAACTCCTTGCTCACCATTTTGAGCAAATTTTCTAGAGTAAACACGAGAGGGTTTTAAGGTTACTATACGAGAGATTTGAGCATTTGTTGTGATACCACATTAGTGTTTGAATGTTTATTCACAGTTGAATATTTGAGCATTTGCTCTGATACCATATCTAACAAGGTTTAAGCTGCTCATAAGATCACTTCCTTTCTTTTTCTTTCTTCGATCCTTTACACTCATAACAATTTCTTTTCTAGTGGTCTAACTTTAGACAATGAAAATTCCTACCATCCCTGTCTACTTTGATTTTTCTTGGAGCACTTCGCTTATTTTTTCTCTCACCTGCCTTCTTCTTCTTAAGGAACTTAGCCTTGAAGATGCTACCTTTAGGCTTGGTCTTAAAATCGAACCTTTAGAACTCTCTATCTTGGAGACAACATTTTTCGATGCCTCCTTATCCTTGACTTTCATCATGACTTCAAGGGTTTGAAGTTCATTAAGAAGAGTAGTGGGGTAAAAAAATAATATTTATCATAACATCATTGTTCTTAAATTGCAGAAAGCTACACAATAACATTTAGGAATAAAGCTGACATGCAATTGCCTCTACCCATTTGGACACACAATTAATATCAACTAATATGTAAACGTTCCAATACGATGAAGAAATGGTCCCATAAAATCAATACTCTTGTTGGGAATATAGGGTAATGCAATTAATACAACATAAACGTGTCATAACATAAATTTTTTTATTAATTAATCTAAAAGAGATATCTTAGGTGATTGACATGTTGTTCATAAATTCATACTCACATTGAATGATGCTTTTAATCAATTCTTGCCGATCTTTATGTTAAGTATGATCGATATGTTCCCATGGAACTTCTTGATTGATCTTTTACAATCTTTTAGGCAATGATTTCTTTGCTAAATTAAATGCTTGGTGGAAAGCCTTTAAAGAAAAGAACTGGGATAATTTGTTAAAGGTCTAACTGTGGAGGAGGAAACAAGAACACCCAACTTTTGAAAGAGTTTTCCTTGTTTGAAAGACGAGTTACTCTATGAGAATGAAGACCTCCTTGACATTCTTTATAGTAAAGGTAGGATATTCAAGAAAAGAAAAGGATAATATATTTTAATATCTAATTTTAAAAAATATTAGAGAAATGTCTTCTAAAATAAATATTTTCAATATATTTTCATTAAAAGAATTGTTAAATTATTATTTATCCAATAAATATTAATTCAATTAATATATCCAATAAATTAATTACTTCTATTTAATTAATATTTATGCAATAAATATTAAATCAATAAATATATTTAATATATTAATTAATTCTTTTTAATTAATATTTATCAAATAAATATTAATTCAATTAATATATATAATATTATAATTAACTCTTGTTAATTAATATATCCAATATATTAATTTGTTCTCTATCTAATAGGTATCCAATAATTATTATTATAATTTATATGTCCAACAAACTAATTAATTCTTTCTTAATAAATAATTATCCTGTAATTATTTACACAACTGATTTATCCAATAAATTAATCATTTATGCAATTAATATGTCTAACATATCAATTAAATTTTTTTACTAAATAATTATCCACTAAATTAATTATTCCTCGCTAATATTTATCCAATAAATATTAAATTAATATATCCAATATATTAATAATCAAGTTTAACAAATTAAACTTATGTTCCTTTTAATTGTGTTCAACATAATTAATCCATGAATTTGAACTCTTCAAATTCACTCTTTAATAAAATAGTGTGCAGCTAGACCGGGCATCAGTGGATCTATTGTTAAAGCTACAACAACCGGAGATCCAATCACTATAAGTTAACAATAGACTTATTTCACTAAAGGTATATGCCGAACTCTTTTGCACTATATAACAAGTTATGTCCACGAACATAATCGGTTATTTGTCATATGATCCTTAACGAGCTTGTTCATAATTCACAACTAGAACAAGAAATCCATTCTACCCCTATGATTACATCTCTATCCTTAAACATCACTGATTACCCTAATGAACAAGTTGTTTAGTCTTATTATATATCAGCGTCCTCTCGAGCCAATTAGAGATGAGTACCCTTTGTCCAAGCCCCAAAATCAGTTTTTAAGGAAACAACTCTACATCTTTCTCAATATTATGGAAGACGTGAATTTCTTCTTGTGACGTTGCGTTCCCAACAACTCACTACGACAATCCTCAACCTGGAAGGCTTATTGACTCAGTGTTGTTTTGATGATCTCACCCATGCATATCAAATGATGCTTTCATAAAGTAGTTCACAACTCACTCAGGATTCATATCACTTTGACATACGATCATCCTTAGCAAAGTAGTTGGTGCGAGTCTAACTCACATGTCTTATGTAAAAACTTTTTTTTTCATAGACACTTCAACTCACATGTCTCCACATGAACAATCAAGATCAGGTTGTTTGCAACCCTTGCAAACTGGGTTGTACATACAGTGTCACTAGTACTTATGTGCCCTTGTCTTATTCCATTAATTCATGCTTGTCCTCAGTCCTAACTCAACAATTAGCTCTTATTTCTACTCCATTTTTGTCATTCTTAATATCAAAGAACATCAATAAAGTCAGTAATACATCTAAGTAGAATTTTAAATTACAATCAAGAGAATAAACACACATTTTATGTAAAAACTCAAACATCTCATAAATTCATCAAATTCAAATGCAACGAGACTCAACATCCTCTCAAGGTTTCACTCAATACTCTCAAAATATTTTAGGTGTTTTTACTCTCAAAATAAAAGTATAGCATGTTATTACCATAGACTTGCAGGTGAATCAAATCTCTTCCAATATAGATGAATTGAATACAAAAATCAAGGGGACTTCACAAGGGTTGAATGTGGCTTAGGTAAAAGTGAGATAAGAAAAAAAATTAAGTGTTTTATGATCAAGACCAAGAGTTAATCTTGCATGATAGCAATGTCAAATAATAATCACAAAACACACTATATTGAAGCCATAATTTTATTCCTACACTTTCTTCTCGCACTCAAAACCTTAGAGAAAAGACAATAATATTTAAATATGGCAATTTTTTCTCCAAAAATATGTAATGATTTTTTTTTTCTTGAGAACAAACTCTCATTTTTTAAAGACATTTGTCATCTTTTTTTTCTTTTCATTTCCCACCATTTTTTCTTTCTTTCTTTCAACTACAACTACCATGCAACATTTTTCCTCTTGTCTAGACAAAGATGTTGCAACAGTTGAGGCTAACAAATGATATTTTCTAAGGCTAATTAAAATGTGGTATTATCAAGAAAAAAAGATAAGGAAAAAAAGCTCAAAATGGCTAATTAATGGGAAAATTCAAATGCGGGAATTTTAAGAGTAAAAAAAGTGGTTAGTTCTAATTGCCCTTATCATATTAAAGTATCAATTCAAAAATATTGGTCTCAAAATCCATTCACAAGCAAGTTCTAGAATAAGCCCACTAAGCTTGATCACTCAACAAGAAATAAACTGAGTAAAATATAATGAACTGCTCATAGGCTCAAAAATCTCACTGGAAAGGGTAATCGACATTAAATCTTGTTCATTTTTAATCAACAAATCAATGAGACACAATAATATAATTTTAAGAGAAAAAAAAAAAATCTAATCATGCTCATCTCTATCCTACATTAAAATTCAAACTGAAGGTGCATTCTTAACATATAAGACA
>JBBMEG010000021.1:12598366-12618746 GCA_037832605.1 Cyclanthera cordifolia | reverse complement strand
AGTTAATTTGTTTTATTAATCATCCATATCTTCTTCTTTAACTTCAACAGTTGGGAGTGGTTATGATTCAATTCTGGCCAAGAGCATTATGCTTTATTGCCAGTCTTTCAAGAATCAAAAAGAATACGTGTGTTTTGTGTTTAGTGTGTTCAAGAGTCAACACTCATGGACGATGAAGTTGCCATTGTGGAATTCTTTTTTGGTGTCTATCATTGAAAGTGGTTGATTTGGCTTGATCTCTTTTCTTCTTTTACTTTTTTTTCTTATTTTTATTAGATTTTTTCTTTTGTTTGAGGGCTTGATTTTTTATCTTCAATCAGATCCAATTCTCTGTGAATATTTTTCAGCTTCCTGTTTTCCTTCCTTTTGTTATAATAGACCCAAACAAATATAAAATATGAAGAACATAAAGTAGTAACTAGTGAGAGAAAAGTAAATTTTAAACAGGGGTTATATAACTGGTGGAGTTGGATTATAATAACCCAAGCACTTGTTCATGTAAAATTTGCCTCAAACAAAGCCGGAATGATTATCAAACCCAAGATTAGTGATTTGTTTTGAAAGAATATTGATGGAGTGAAATCAGTTGAGTAATTAATTACACACAAAAAAATCAAGAGAAATCCCTAAACTCGTGATCAAAAGCCTCTTGGAGCAAAAACCAGGATTGTTGCATCAATTGAGGGCTCAATCTGAACATAAGAACACAAAACTCCATCTGATTGAGAGCGCCATCGCCGTCGAAATCTCCCTCCCTCAACATGGCCGTTAGATCCTGATCGGTAAGATCCCCCAGCCCTAGCGCCGACGCGTTCCTCTTCAGGCTCTCAAAATCGATCACTCCCTTCTCTCTGTCCATGAGCAAATTAAAGCCGTTGCAGAGCTCCCCGATCAAGCCCTCGCCGCCCAGCCTCTCCGCCATCGTCGGCAGCCAGTCCTCAAATCCCGATTGGTGGTTTGCAGCGAAAGCCATTAGCAAAATTTAGAGGATTAGGGATTAGGATTTGGTTTGAGTGGTACAAGGGTGGGTGGGGGATATAAATATGGAGGAAGAGTGAAGAAGAAAGAAGAAAGAAGAAGGTCAATTGGGGATTTTCGGGGAAGGAGCGGCCATTGATGCCAACTAAGGTACAGATAATAATGTAGGTTGGGTTGGTTACGCTGATTCAGCTTTTGCAGGCTATCTCATTTCCAAGAAGACGCCACAGGGGTATATTCGTCATTTCCTCATAATGCCATTCATGCTCTACCGTTCTGGGATTTTCTTTTTTTCGTAACTTTTTCTATTAAGTAATTTAAAACTGTTAAGGGAGTGGGAAGTTGAAAGAAAGAGCATTTTCCAAATGAAATGAGAGTAAATTAGTTTTTTTTTTAAGGTTTCAAAATTTTTATTATGGCATTTTGAGAACTAACTTCAAGTCAATTGGAAGAATTTTTTATGATATGTTGGAAATTGTGAAGTCAACCTAACATTGTGGTAGCTTTGGATAGAGTGAAAAATGGTTTAATTATGGATTCAGATCCAAGTCTAGCTTGGGATTATTGAGTTTAAAGCTGCAGGTTCCCAACTATTAGAAGTAAGGAATCTGTTTGTTGATGCTAAAAAATTGTCAACTTGGATCAACAGTACGATTTGTATTACCGAGGACGAGAAACTTGCAAAATGAAAAAACTTTAGGTACACCGTTGTGGTGTGAGCCACATGGCCTTCGATGCCTAAGTCAATAAGAGCTTTAGGAGAGTACTTTAGGGTACTTTGGGACTTAGAACAACTTACATGGATTGTCAGCATAGTTCAACTTAGTTCAGCTTATCTTCAGATGGAGAATGCTTTGATTTCTTATAGCAGCTGGTTTTGTAACTGCTGCAACTCCTTTAATGGTGGGATAATGGTCGGCCGTTAGAAACGCCCGTCATTAAGCCTGGAATGAATACTAGACTAACTCTTGGTTGTTACCCTTTGAGGTGTAACGACATTGACTTGAGATTTACTTGGACTCGATCAACCTTTGTAGGTTCTCACCTCTACGGCCGACCCTTTAGGGGTGTGGCCTTCTAGATGTAACCCCAGAACGATACACCCAACAGGTGCAACATCTCCAATCGTTACTTGGAGTTGGTGGACTCGTTCACAGGAGAGTCATAACCTCCACGACCAACTCACTCGGGTTGGCCCACTCGACAGATCTCCTTGGAGGTCGACTTTGGTCTCGATCAACCCTTACAAGTTCTCACCTCTAGGGGGGGTCCTAGCCTTCTAGGAGTAGGCCGGAATGGCCTCGGCTGACCCCCGAGGGGTCAAGGCCTCCTTTGGTCGACTCTCGGGGAAGCTGGAAAAGGCTTGGCCGACCCCCATGGGTTAAGACCTTCCTGGCGGACCCTCTAGGGTCAAGTCCTCGTTTGGCCAAGGAGAGCCAGAAATGCTTGGCCTGACCCCCGAGGGTCAAGACCTTCCTAGCCGACCTTTTGGAGGTCAAGGCCTTCCCGAGAAGAGATTGGCCGACCCTCTGGGGGTCAAGGCCTCGTTTGGTCGGCCTCGGGGGGCCGAAAAGGGTTTGGCTGACCCCTGATGGTCAATGCCTTGTTTGATCGACCCCCGAGGGGCCGGAAAGGGCTAGGTCGACCCCCGAGGGTCAACGGCTCCCTAGCCGACCCTCTAGGGGTCAAGACCTTATTTGGTCGACCCCCGAAGGTCAGGCCTCCTTTGGCCGACCCGTGGGCTGGCCGGAAAAGGCTTGGGCGACCCCCGATGGTCAAGGCCTCCTGGGTGACCCTCTATGGGGGTCGAAGTTGTTTCAGGTGTCCTTCGAGAGGTTCTGTGCCTTCTCGAATATCTCGAGAAATATTTTGTCTATAACATTTACCCTCACTCTTCATTTTATGACTTATTTTTGCTGCCGAAATTTGAAGAGTAATCCGTGCCTTAGGTTTACTTATGGAATAATACTTCTTATTTCTAAGAAAAATATTTCATTCTCTTGAGAAGCCAAATCCAAGTTCATGGAAAATATAAATTTGAAGGATTTTTCTTATATTAAATAGGACAATTCTTTTTCAAGAATATATCTTTCTAAATAATATTGTCATATCAAAAAAGTCATATCTTCTCTTAAGGAATATGTCCTTATTTGAGAAAATTCTCCCTTGAACAATTTTTTCCATAACTTGAAAATTCCATAAAGTTCAAACTTTTCCCCCCACTTTGCCATTCACGATTTTTTGGCCTTGGGGGAGACTTGTTTTGAACTTAGAATTTTTCAAAGTATTTCCTTGAATAGTTTTTTTTCGTAACTTGAAAATTCCATAAAGTTCAAACTTCTCCCCGCACCTTGCCATTCACGATTTTTGGCCTTGGGGGAGACTTGTTTTGGACTTCGAATTTCGTAAGTCTTTTCCTTGGATAATTTTTTCCATAACTTGAAAATTCCATAAAGTCCAAACTTCTCCCCCCACCTTGCCATTCACGTTTTTTGGCCTTGGGGGAGACTTGTTTGGGCTTAGAATTTTTCAAGTCTTTTCCTTGGAGGCCGGCTTTTAGGTATGTGCCTTTTTCGATTTTTGTCTACACATGTACTTTTTTTTAATTTATTGGTCTTAGCTTAGACACTTTTTTTTTTCGAAATTTTAGCACCCTTCATGTATGTATTTTCGAAAATGTTGGCTTTGCATATGATTTCTTTTTGAGCTTTTATACTTTGCTAAATTCTTGTACAAGTAGGCTTGCCTTGTAATTTTTGCCTCTTTTCTAGGTACTTTTTCGAATTTGCATAAAGTAAACCTCTATTTTTTACCATTCTTTAAAGTTAGCTCTCCATTGGAGTCTTGCCACCTTTGCAGACACTTTACCTAATTTTTCAAAATAAGCCTTAATCTTGGCTCTTTGTATTAAGCGTGCCCTTTTTTTAGAGTCTTAACATTTTTAATACTTTTCAAAACCTTTTGGCCATTTGGGTTCCCTTAATAGATACTTTCCACCTTCCTTTAGCACTTGTTATAACTTTTCTGACTTCTTGTAGGTGCACTTATTGAACCTCACTCATGGCTCTATCTTCCGACTACATGAGGTTTGCCCTACATTAACCTCCTCTTCCCAGAAGAGGAGTAAGCGCCGGGTGCTGGTGGTTGATCCGACTCTGCGCCAGTTGCCTTGATCTTGACCCAAGGTGACTTAGACAAATTAAGGATGGACTGCCTCATCCTTCCAGCATGACGCTTAGGCTACTGAGTGCTGATGAAGATTATAGTACTCCTTCTCCTGGCGAGGTGGCGCTTTACATGACCATGTTTGAGAGAGGCGTCCGACTACCTCTAATTCATCTACTTCAGGAATTTATGTACATGGCGGGTTTAGCTCTGGTGCAAGTGGCCCCTAACACTTGAATGTGTTCTTCGGGGTTCACAACCTTTGGGGGTACGCTGGTTTTGAAGGTTCCCTCAGTGCTCGGGAACTTCTCTCCTTGTATCGCTTTTGTTAACACTTCGATGTAGCGTGAGATGTTACCTTACTCCACGGAGCTGACTTTCTCCATTGGTCTCCTGCCCGAACTTCCAAAAAGCTTAGCGTGACTGATGGTTCTTTGCAAGTAGCTCTTAGAGTGTTCCTTGTGCTGGCGCCTCAGTGACCATTCCCATTATCTTTGGGACTTATGGTACGTCTTTCGCTTGCTCCGCCTTGCACACTTGTTGTTACACTTTTACTAACATTTTATTTTTGGTGTAGTGCAAAGGAAGTTAACTATCCGCTCTCGGGTGTTGAGGTTTTATGACTTGGTCATGACCTTCCCAACTTCGGTTATTCATAGCGCAGTACTTGCCACTGACTCTCTAGCTCTTTACGACCTTTTTTCGGAGTCCGCTATGCCTCATGATGCGGACCCGGGCTCTCTAGATTTGAATGAAGATCCAACTCCGAGTACGTTACTTTGATTAGTCTCTTCCTTCTGGGTCGATGCTTAACTACTCTAACATCTTATTTGTTGTTTCCAGTGGCTATGGACTATGAGCCTACCTAGAGGCGTGCCTTTGACGCAATATCCCGCTATCCCTCAAACTCTTCTATTAGGCCTCCCACCAATGAAACAGTGGACCTTACCTCAGAGGGCCATCTTTCAATGGCGAAGAAGACGATGTTTTGTTTCCTGAGCTTCTTGAGGACTTGGACATTGAGGCAGATATGCACTGTGGCGGAACCGGCACCCTTTTTTATGATGCTTTCTCCCCGGCTCGTCCTAGTCCACAAGCTCCACGAACACCTTATTTGGTCCTCCGCTTAGATTTGACTCATATCTCTCGTCAGGACCTTACCGC
Source organism: Cyclanthera cordifolia (assembly GCA_037832605.1). NCBI lineage: Eukaryota > Viridiplantae > Streptophyta > Magnoliopsida > Cucurbitales > Cucurbitaceae > Cyclanthera > Cyclanthera cordifolia. The sequence goes on along the minus strand of JBBMEG010000021.1, from coordinate 12,613,439 downwards.
CTTGCCTTTCGATGCTCCTGAGGAGATGAGTTTGATTTCTAGCCTACGGTCTAAGGTCGAAGCCCCTCTCATGCCACTTCCAACTGGGGATGCTTCCAAAACTATGAAACATGGAACTCGTTCGATGTATGAGGTACACTTATCAACTTTACTTTTGATTTTTGTTATACTTTCGAGTAAGTCTCGAAACTAACTTTTACTTTCTTTGACAGGCTTTTGCACATTTTGCTTAAGCTTCACGACATTTATCGGAGGACTTGCGTTACACTTGCTCCTCATGGTCTTCAAATTTTGAAAAGCTCAAGTACGAACTGGGTCAGGCTCAAGAGGCTCGGGGTGGCCCAAAATTTAGCTGCTCGTGTTCATAAGGATGATTTATCTACCATCGCTTGGCTTCGTCGAGAGTTAGCTGCTGCTGAAAGGAAGCTAAAGAATGCTTTATAGTTGGCTAACTTGGTGAAAGGTTTTCATGCCTTCGTGATTTTGGAGAACAATGCTGGTATAACGACAAAAAACTAGGCCTTGATCCGTATCTAGGAAGGCGTCTGCTACGAGAATCTGCTTCTGCTTTTCAAGTTGCTATGTGCTACCACAACTGAAAGGGTAGCCGACCCTTCTCTTCCAGCCTTTGATCAGTCTGGGTTGTCAAATGATCCAACACATGTCGCTTACTATGACTCTCGCATCCTCCGAGGTGTTTTGGAGAGTGACCTTCTAGTTCGGGCTCTTTCCACCAGGTTTGACCCTGCCCAAACTGGACCTAGCAGGCCAAGCTCGAGTAGGCGTGGTTCTGGAAATTCTTCATGGATTTTTTTTTTTAATCTTTGAAATAGAACTTTTTTTCTAAGTACCTTTGTTTTGTCGAGTACTTATTTTTTTCTTTCCCAATCATGAAACTTTGGAATAGAATGTTGACTTTTTTACTATTGATTCTTTTTCTCCTTGCGTACCCCCTAATTTATGCTTTTTTGTCTTACGTTGAACTCAATAAAATATAGCTTAAATTAAGAGATTTTTGGAAAGAGTGAAAATGAAAATAAACTTTTATTGCCAACTTTTAACAACTTGAATTACAATCTACTGAATGGAGGGTCGCATTTCTGCTTATATCTTTGAGGTAGTAGGTGCCTGAGCGAGTAATTTTGATGACCTGGTATGGTTCTTCCCAATTTGGCCTTAAGGCTCTGCTGTTGACCTCCTTGGTATTGGGCATTACTTTTCGTAACATCAAGTCGCTGACTTGGAAGCGCTGTGTCTTCACTTGAGATTTGTAGTACTTGACGATCTGGTTCTTGTATCGTGCCACCCTTAGGTGGGTTGCATCCCTTCTTTCTTCCAGAAGATCTAGGCTCGTCTGCAGTTGTTGGTCATTTTGAGTTGGATTAAAAGACTCAACGTGCGAGGATGAAAGTCCAATCTCTACTGAAATGACCGCTTCTGCTCTAAATGCTAGTGAGTGGGGGGTCTCGTCTATTGACGTCTTGTGTGTTGTACGGTGCGCCCATAAAACTTGAGGGAGTTCTTCCGCCCAAGACCCCTTAAAACTTTCAAGCTTGGTCTTGAGGTTATTTTTTATGATCTTGTTGAGTGCCTCCACTTTTCCATTGGTCTGAGGGTGATCTAGCGACGAGAAATGATGTTGGATCTCCAGCTCAGAGATGAACTGTCAGAAAGCCTAGTTATGGAACTGCTTTTCATTGTCCGTGATCAAGGTCCGAGTATCTCGTACCTACATACTATGCACCTTCAAATGAATTCAGTTACCTTCTTCTCGATTATAGTCGTCAGTGCCTCAGCTTCGGCCCACTTGGTGAAATAATCGAGTGCTACTACTGCAAATTTGACTTGGCCTCGCCCGGTTGGTAAGGGTCTTATAAGGTCTACCCCCATTGCGCGAATGGCCATGGTCCCATCATGCTAGTGAGGACCTACGACGACTGTCTTTGGATAGTAGCAAATCTCTGGCATTTGTCACATGCCCGGGTGTACTTTTTGGAGTATTCAGCCATGGTTGACCAAAAATACCCTTACCTAACTAAGTTCTTAGCTAAGGACCCCTTTATGGTTGCCACATATGCCTTCGTGCACTTCCTGTATTGCATAAGTGGCCTCGCTAGGGTCTAAGTTTCTAAGGAGAGGTAAACAATGCCTCCTACTGTATAGCTTACCTCCTTGCACCACATACTTGGAAGCCTTGAACTTAAGACGTCAGACGTCCTTTTTGTCGTCTGGAAACTTCCCCTCCACTAAGTATGATAGGAAGAGGGTCATTCATGTTGCTTGCGAGATTGGGGCCACCTCGCTAATTTTGTGTAGCAGCTCGGTTGTAAAGCTAGACTTGTCCAGGATCATTACTAGCACGATCCAAGGCATCGGCGTTGGCGTTTTAGGACCTAGGTACTTGTTTGATTTGTACCTCTACGAATAATGCCAACAACTGCTTGACCCTTTCTAAGTAGGCCACATTTCGCCTTTCCTTCGCCTTGTACACCTCTGACGCTTGACTGGCGATCAATTGAAAGTTGCTCATGATGGTGAGCCTTTTGGCTCTATCACTGTAGCTATCTGCATTCCGGCGATTAGGGCTTCGTATTTAGCTTCATCGTTGGATGCTTAAAAGTTGAACCTAAGGGCATACTCAAGCCGGTCTCTTTCAGGTGACTGCAACACAACCCAGCTCCACAGCCTTTGTTTTTTGAAGACCCATCAACATGAAGCGTCCACGTCCTTGGATCTTCAAGGATTCGGATTTCTTCGGACTTTCCAGAAGTGGGGTGAGTTCCACGATGAAATCGGCTACCGCCTGCCCTTTAACGGAGGGTTTGGCCTGGTAGTGTATGTCTTACTCATTGAGCTCCATTGCCTATTTCATCAATCTTCTAGCGGCGTCCAACTTCTACAGGACTTGGCGTAAAGGGAAGTTGGTCAGCACCACTATCTTCTGGGCTTGGAAGTATGGACGCAATCGCCTAGCCGACGTTACCAGTGCCAAAGCTAGTTTTTCAGCTTGAGAATAACGAGTTTCCACATCCACCATGGCCTTACTGGTATAGTACATTGGTTGTTGGCACCCATCACTTTCTTTAATCAAGACCGAACTTACCACCTTCTCTGACGTGGCTAAGTAGAGGAAAAGGTCCTTCGCTAGAACTAGCTAGGATAGGAGGGGTGCAGCGCCCAAGTAGGCCTTAAGTTCTTATAGGGCTTTCCTACATTCTAGGGTTCATTCGAACTAAAAAAAATGAGTCACTTATCTGTAGCTCGGCTTATGAACCGCTTAGGGCGGCCACCTTCCCATTTAGGCTTTGTAGTTGCTTCAATGTTTGAGGCGGTTCTAACTCTAGCACATCCCAAATCTTTTCTTGATTGGCCTTAATCCCTCTCTGGTGTACAAAAAAACCTAGGAACTTTCTCGAATAGACTCTAAAGGCACATTTGATCGGATTGAGCTTCATTTTGTATTATAGTAAGGTATCGAAGGCCTCCATTAGGTCGTGTTGATGCCCATCCACCTGCTTATTCTCCACTAGCATGTCATCGATGTAGACCTTCATTCTCTTTCCAATCAGGTGGGCAAACATTTTTTTGACCAACCTCTGATAGATTCCACCCGCATTCTTCAGGCAGAAAGGCATGAGATTATAATAATGGAAGCCTCTGCTGGTGACAAATGACGCTTTCTCTTGATCATCAGGATGCATTTTTTTCTGGTTGTACCCTGAATATGCGTCCATGAAAGTGAACAACTCGTGCCCTGTCGTCGCATCCACTAATTGATCTATGCAAGGTAGTGGAAAGCTATCCTTGGGACATGCCTTATTCAGGTCTGTGAAGTCGATGCATGTCCTCCACTTCCTATTCGGTTTCTTTACTAGAACGACGTTCGGCAATCATTCTGGGTATTGTACCTCTCGAATGAACCTCGTTTTTAATAATTCGTCTACTTGTTCGATAATAATCTCATTACACTTGTGATTGATTGAATGCTCTCCGCTTTTGGCATACCGGCTTATGGTCCCGATCGACATTGAGCCTGTGCACCATAAATCTTGGATCTACATTCGACATGTCATCGGTGGTCCAAGCAAATACATCGACGTTCGTTGTTCTAAACTCAAATTGGCTTCAATATTGACCGTTTGCGTTTCACTTAACAAGGACACTTCTTCTAATTCTTCGACAGGTTCTTCTCTGCCTCGCTCAGCTTCTCTTGAGGAAGGACGAGTCTATTTCCAGGAGCTGACTCTCTACAAGTGCTACCTGTTGTACAACCTCACCTGACATTAGCTTCTCTTCAATAACTGTTACCTCTGTGACCCCAACCACTTCCCGTAGGACTGTGTGGTAGCATTCCCTCGAAGGTAGCTGTTCTCCTCGAACTTGCTCCACCCCCATAGGAGTAGGGAATTTCATCAGCTAGTGGTAGGTTGGCGCAACCGCCCTTAACCCATGTCTTGTGGATCTTCCCAGTATCGCATTGTAAGTGGAGTTGTCGTTCACCATAAAAAAAGTCACAAAATGGAGGACTATGTTGTCCCCTTCGCCAAAGGTTACTGGAAGTTCAATGGAACTTTCAGGGGTCAAAGTCCTCCAGCCGAATCCGACTAGGGGTGTTGTATTTGACTTGAGCCTTTCTCTTTCCAGCTTCATGGCGTCGTAAGCTTTCAGCGATAGTACATCCGCTGAACTACCCCCGTCAATAAGAATCCTCCTGACTTGGATGTTGGAGACAGTCAGGGTCACCATCAACGAGTAGTTGTGTGGCAGGTATAGTACGACAACCTCAGTATTAGTGAAGTCAAGTTGCTCATCCATCGGTGCCATCACTCGCACTTCCTCACCCCTTAGCACGCATCCAGCAGGTCCTCCGATGATGGTTCTAACTCTTAAGACAGTGGTGACTTTTCGCCTCACCTTTTCTTGTTAGGGGATTTAGCTACTTTTCCACCATCTTTGACGTACCTGTCCAGTCGTTCTCTTTGGATGAAGGACTCTATGGACTCTTTTAGATTTTAGCAAATTGAGGCCTCGTGACCGTGATCTCTGTGAAACAGGCAGTACTTGCCCTTATTTCGTTTGTTGGACCTCGCTTTGATTCGACTCGACCACTTTAAATCCTCTTTGTCTTGAATCTTCATCAGATTTGTTCTATTGGAACCACTATTAGAGTATACTTTTCAAACTTGCTGGCCAGCACTTCTTTTCGATCGACCTTCTCTTTCTTTATCGGGCATTTTTCTGCCCTCAGCTTTTGCAACTCCCTATAATCGGACTCACGACGACTTGTTGACTTCTCTATATAGAATATATCGTCTTCCTTTCACGCCACCTCGGGAGTTGACTAGCTCCCTCGCGCTCATGTACTTTTGCGCCCGTGTCAACAGCTTGACATATGTGATCAAGCTTTCTTCCCTAGTGACCATAGAAACTTCTCATCCTTGAGCCCGACCACGACTGCTGCAAGAGCTGTACCATCGGTATACCCCTCGACTTGCAACGCCTCGTTATGGAAGCGTGCTATGTACTACCAAAAGGTCTCATGGCTTCTTTGTTTCACGGTCAGTAGATGAGTGACCAGCTTTTTCTGATCTCACCCTCCCAAAAACTAGGTGACGAAAGCTCTACTGAATGAGGCAATAGATTTGAGCTTGGGCTGTCTTAACCATTTCCTGGACGGTCCTGTGAGCGTGAATGAGAACGTTTGACACTTGATTGCGTCTCAGACTCTTTGGAGTTCCATCCATGTGCGATTTTTGGATTTTTGGAAGGTGCCTCTGTTGAAGCCTTAATGACTAGGGCTTTCCCTTTAGTAGGGTCCCAAATAAAGGACGCTGACTTCTCCGCAGCGACCTTCTTCTTGGTTGGTCGCCGCCTCGCTGCCTCATGCGGTGCACACTGGTTTCTAGCAGTGGCAGTCTGAGCTAGAAGAGGTTGTTGGAGAAACTCCATCAGGTGACCCAAATTTTCTACCATCCCTTGCACTTGTTCTTCCGAAGCCGAAAACTTTGGATAAGCATGCTCTAGTTCTTGCCTAGATATTTCACCCTTAGGATCCAAGTGATTTTCGATACAAACAGTATCGTGTCCTCTAGCGGCGACTCTCCTTAGAGCACGCTCGACGTCCGACTCTCCATCGACACCATGGTGGTTGTCGTTCTCAATGTTTGGATTAAGCTTTCTAGATTGAATACTCCCTCGTCCCCACAAACAACGCCAATTTTTGATGCCGAAAAATGGTCAACTTGGATCAACGGTATGATTTGTATTACCGAGGATGAAAAGCCTACAAAATGAAAAAACTTTAGGCACACCAGTATGGTGTGAGCCACAGAGCTTTCGATGCCTAAGTCAGTAAGTGCTTTATGAGAGTATTTTAGGGTACTTTGGGACTTAGAACAACTTACATCGATTGTCAGATGGAGAAAGCTGTGACTTTTTAGAGCACCCGGTCTTGTAACTGCTGCGGCTCACTTAATGATGGGTTCATGGTCGACCGTTAGAAATGACTGCCATTAAGACGGAAATGAATACCAGCGTAACTCCTGGTTACCTGGTGTAACAATCTTGACTTGGGAGTTACTTGGAATCGGTCAACCTTTGCAGGTCTTCACCTCCACTTCTAACCCTTTAGGGGTGTGGCCTTCTTGATGTAACCCCAGGACGGTACACCCAACAGGTGCAACGTCCCCAAGTGTTACTTGAACTTGGTCAACTCGTGCACAGGAGAGTCCTAACCTCCACGACCAAACCACTCGGGTTGGTCCACTTGACTAATCTCCTTTGGCCGATCCCTTGGGGGGCCGAAAAAGGCTAGGCCGGCCCTCGAGGGTCAAGGCCTTCCTGGCCGACCCTTTGGGGTCAAGGCTTCTTTGGGTCAACCCTAGGGAAATTGGAAAGGGCTTGGCCGACCACCGGGGGTCAAGGCCTCCCTGGCCAACTCTCTAGAGATAAAGGCCTCTTTTGGCCGACCCCCGATGTTGAAGGCCTCCCTGATCGACCATCTAGGGGTTAAGACCTTGTTTAGTCGACTCTCGGGGGGTTAGAAAGGGCTTGGCTAACCCCCGAGGGTTAAGGCCTCATTGACTAACCCTATTGGGCCAAGGCGTCATTTGGCAAACCCCCGGGTGGATCAGAAAGGGCTTAGCCGACCCCCGAGGGTCAAGGCCTCCCTCACATACCTTTGAGGGTCAAGGCCTCCCTATCCGACCCTCTCGGGGTTAAGGCCTTCTTTGGCTGACCTTTGGGGGCCTGGAAGGGGCTTGGCCGACCATCGAAAGTCAAAGCCTCCCTAGGCGACCCTCTGGGGGGGGGGGTTAGAGTTGTTTCAGGTGTCATTAGAGAGGTAATAGGCCTCACCAGATATTTGGAGAAATATTTTGCCTATAACACTATTCTTTATTAGGAAAATGGAATCCCGCACTCTTGAAAATCTTAAACTTAATACTGATGCTGCAATATCTTTACGAGAGATTAGGTGTGGTGTGTGAGGGCATGTTCCAAACTTTGTGGGCGAGGCTATGTTTTCCTTTTACAAGCTGTTCACAGGTATCATTGATGGTGAAGTGGCCGAAATTTTAGCAATGTCGGAAGGGCTTAATTTGGCTATTGATCTTGGCTTTACATGTGTGGAGGTGAAAACGAATAGTCAATGTCTTGCTAGCCTGCTAATTTATAACAATTCAACCAATAGATCAGAGGTGGGTTTGATCATTGATGATTGTCTTTGTTTTGTTGATAGGTTGCAGTTTAGTTCATTCAGTTAGTGCTGCCGTCGGGGAAACAATTTGGCTCATTTGGCAGCAGTGGATGGTGTTAATTAGCAGTTTATGGAATATGTTCCAATCTTAAGTAACTAGACTCTATTCTTGTTCTCATTGTGAGTGAGTGTAACAGCCCGACTTTTTCGCCCCTACTTACAAGGTTAGTTTTTTGTAATTTTTGGCTTACCAGAGATCTTGGGAGTCGTTTTAGAATTTATTTTGAGTTAAAAGTGGTTATTAAAGTTAAATCTCTGAAGGTGTGAAGTCGGAATTTGAAAATTAGGGGTGAAATTGTCAATTTTAACCCTAGGCCATTTTGGTAATTTTGTAGGGTCTTTTTGTCGTTATATATAAAGCCAAATTTAGGCAGCATGATTAGGTTTTGAGTAACCTTATAAGTAGATTTATGTGTCGCCGCCAGATTCAACCACTAGAGTACTGCCACGTGTTAACGCCGACAGCCTCTATCGCCAATCATTGGCACAGTCTTCAGCACCGATAGCCACTACCACCGTCAGAAGAACGCAGCTTCAGATTCGCCAGCGTGTTACCGAACCTGCAGCTTGGTCGGCCGAACCTGCCCAGCAATTCTGAGCCTGCCTCGTGTAGCCATTTTGCAGCGCCTCCACCCCTGCGCGTCAGCTTCACGCGCCGACGACTGTCCCCTCATGCGCCGCCGTCAGCTCCGTCTTCCGGCCACGCGCCGCCGTCAACTCGCCGGAAAATTTTCGGGTAGGGATTTTTGGGTATTTTCGATGTTCCGAGTCCAATTTTGATGTTTTCAAGGCCAATATCTCAGTGTTTAACCCTGTTTTACTAGTTAAGCTTGGAAAAGGGCCCCGTCTCGCGTAGTTCGAGTACCTGAGAGATTTATTGATTCTCCGGCCAAGGTAAGGGAAATTATACTGTAATCGTGTGATCCATAATTCAGTAGACGCATGTGTGATATGGCATGAATTAAGATTAGTATCGAGATACGTCTGGATAGTCGAACTTTATTATGTTTTAGCTCCCTGTTTACTTATGGTGTGCATGTTTTGTCTGGCTGTTATATGTTTTATGATGGAATCTAGAGCAAGTGACTCAGTGGAAGACCCGGGAGTGGCATTCCCTAATAGGGTAGCCCTGATTTTGTACTAAATTAACGTGTGGGACCCGGGAGTGGCATGTTCCCTCAGAATAGCCCCGGAGTCACCTTCATTTATCCCTTGAATATCGAGACTGTTTAAGACCTATGGGTCTTTGATGCTGTTTTACTTACTTATTTATGGGCTTGATACTGCTTTTACTTACTTATTTATTTAGGGATCCTTACTGAGTTTCATAACTCACCCTGTCGATTTCTGTGGACTCCACAGGTACGCATGGACTCTACCAGGATGGCTGATCGGAGTGGCTGAGAGGACCATGGGCTCGTGTTGTGTCGGGTTATATTGTTTCTGTCTTGCTGCATATTTAGACTCATGATTATTACGAAAAAACTAGATTATGTTGTGTTTTGTTAGATTTCTGATTTAAACCATATTATTTGGGTACCTGTTTCACTGTTTTTCGAACGATTTCATTGCGAATTAAATGAAGCATCTATTTACTGTTTTCCTACACTTTAAAGGTTACTTTAAAAGTTTGCATGTATAAGTAGTTAGGAATGACCCTAGTTCGGGTCGGGTCTTTACAGTGAGAATGTTTATATTGTTGTTTAATCTGTTGTTCTTCTTTATTGTAAAAAAAAAAAAAACAATAGAGCTTGATAAGTCTTATGTTAAATGTGGCTTTTGAGAACAACAAAATTTAGTTATCTGAACAGTGTGATGATTTTGACCAATGAGATTCCAACTTTAATGTAATTTATGATTTGTTTCTGCGTATTCTATCTCGGTCAATCCTAACTATGCACAACGTTTCACCTACAAAGGATTATGCTATAAAGTCTTAATAGTTTATATTTGAAGAACAATCATTTAATGTTAGACATCTAATGTAATATTTCGGTTATTAATAATAGTTATTGTTTTTATTATTTACGCAATTAATATACAAACATCATCCAGTCTTATCGCATTGATGATATTAATGTACTATGCTCATGGTTATTTAGTTGTACAGTTGGCAAGTGGATCTAGTTCCAAGTTAATAAGCTAAAACGTCTACAATATATGGACTAAGGCTAGACGCCTAAGTCTTGGTGACACAATGTTGGGAATAGAGGGTAGGAGCATGCATTAAACGCGGTGGAAGCGTGTGAACAATAAAAAATTTCATGATAATTAATCTAACTAGTTATCTTGATTAATCCAATTAATCTACATGTTGATCCCTAGGTGATTAACATGTTGTTGTTTAACCATACTTACATTGACTAATGCCTCTGATCTAATATGGCGGGTCTTTATATTGAGTAGGATAGACTATTCCTATAATATCCTAATTAGAGAAAAGAAAGGTCAAGGTTAAATGTTGACCAAGTCCGACCGACGTCGTTTTGGTTAGGATCAAAGTGACGTTATTGCGTGCAATGCGTGGTCGCTGACTCGTGCTTAAACGATGCGACTTTTGTTTATAAAAAAAAGGACGTCGTCTGGCTCTTCATTTGTTTTTTATTTGTGTCGATTATTCCATTTTTTAGCGGATTATCATCTGCAGGTTTTAAGAGCTCAAAGCTCAAAGCGTTGGGTGATGCATACATCAAACCTCGACTTGAAGGGACAATTATGTTTCAATGTCATGTTCATTCTTATATGTTGTATGAATGTTTAGAAAGCTAGTATGAGTTGCTAGTTGTGTTGCACTTTTAAGAGTGAGGTATGAGTTGTTAAAGGAGGTTTATTGCCTCTTTGAGAGACGTATAGTGTTATTAGTGATGTTCTACTCTTGTAAGAGTATAGTGTTACTAGTGATGTCTCACTCCATTGAGAGTGCAATGTGAGGTGCTAGTGATATTTCACTCATTTGGAAGTACATCGTGAGTTAATAAAGATGTTCAACTCATTTGAGGGTGCATGATGAGTTACTGTTGTTTTCACTCTATTGAGTGTGTCATGTGAGTTGCTAGAGATGTTTCACTGATTTGGGAGTGCAGGGTGAGTTGATGTTGGTAATTCACTCCTTTATGAGTGCAGTGTGACTTGCTAAGAGTGTATCACTCATTTGAGAGTGTAGGTTGATTTGTTAAGGGTGTTTCACTCCTTTGAGAGTACATGGTGAGTTGTTAAGGGTGTTTCACTCCTTTGGGAGTGCATGGTGAGTTCTTAAGCGTGTTTCACTCCTTTAAAAGAGCAGAGTGAGTTGTTAAGGGTGTTTCTCTCATTTGAGAGTGCAGGGTGAATGGTTAAAGGTCTTTCACTCATTTGAGAGTGTAGGATGAATTGCTAATGAAGTCTCACTCATTTGAGAGCGTGGGTGAGTTGCTAAGAGTGCCTCACTCATTTGTGGAGTGAGTTGCTAATGGAGTTTCACTCATTTGAGAGTGTGAGACGAATTATTAGTTGTAGGGTTGTACCTGGGTTGGGTTTGTTTAGGTTGAGAGAATTTTTTTGACCCATCCAAAATTTTGGTTTGGTCAATTTTTTAACCCAACCCAATTCGCTAACCTATAAAATCCTATATGTTTAAGCAACCAAACGTATATATTTTCGGATTGGATTGACTGGGTCAATGAGTCATTTTTGTTTTCAATTCAAACAAAAAATCTACATAATAATATTAATTAATCATTCAACTTCAATTTATACCATTATATATATGTGTATATATATATATATATATATATATATATATATATTATAAAGACTATGTAAAAGATTTTTAGAGAACAAAAAACTTAAAGATAATAATAAATTAAATAAATAAATTATATAATTATGTTATAGGTAAAAAATATGTTTTTTAATTAATAATAAATTTGAGTTAGCTCGAGTTAACCCAAATTAATTTTAAGTCAACCCAAGAAATTACCGCACCCATAATTTTTCATTTATTTGAACCCAACCCAACCCAAATAACTTGATAACTCAACCCCACCCATAAAATTGGGTTGTGTAGGTTTGGGCTATTCGAGTTGTTGGGTTCTTTGAACACCCATTAGTTAGTTGTGTTTTACCCGTTTAAGCATGTAGTCATACTTGAATATTGAGGATATTAAATCACACTTGAGCGATATATGATTGTTCGAGGTGTTAGTTTAAACATGTTTGAATGGTATATTATGAGTCAAGACATGAATATATACGAATATGTGATTTGTATTGTTGAATAGCACAGTGTGATAAGTAGTGTGAACAGTTAAATGGTCAGTGGTAAGAGCCTATACTCAGTAGGGTTATAGTGTAGACTCTAGAGCGATTATGACATATACGAGCTTCTTATTCCTCAATGGCAGTTGGAAAAATGGGGAGTCAAACATGGTTCTTGGGGTTGGATTAATTGTTGAAAAACTAGGAGGTGGCTAATGCGACTAGTACGACGACCACTTTGAGATTAATCGTACAAGTAGTTAAAATATATGTTAGAGCGTACATCCATGAGCGAGTACCTCTTTGTATACAATTCTTGTAACCATGAATGTAAAGTGATAGTCAGGGTTGAGAGAGTGGCCAAGTGTGAGTGGTGTTATACTGGTTTACCCTACAGGAAGAGGTAAATGTTTATGATGGAATTCCTTATAGTAGAGTGTTAGTAAGCGGGATCACCTCTTCTAGTCGAAAGTTGTGATGCTAGTTAGTTGTCAGTGGGGGCATGACTAACGTACTTATGTTTAGCATGTGCAGATATGTTACACGCTGTAGTTAAGAAGCTTGTGAGTAAATATCAGTATCTAGATTGAAGTATAAATGTGCATGACAGATAAAGTGGCATGCGGTAAGTGGTTGACAATCGTGAGATTTTTAGTACAATGGACATGATTGATATGTGTTCTGAGTTATTAGTGTGACTCTATAGCATATGCTTTAAAGACCCGACTTAAAATAAAGTCTAAAATGGTTAATTACCAGCATGCATGTCTAAAAGTATTAAATAAATCTGATAAATTAAAAAAAAAAAAGCTCTTATTTAAAATGGATAGCAAATCCAACGTGGTTAAATCAATAAAACAATCTTCTGGCTAGGAATAAAGATAAAACATAATATCAGAAATAACTAAATTGAAATAATTCGTGCAGAATAAAATATCTAAAATAAAATTTAAGCACGTGTCCCCTATGATCCAACAACCTCGTCTAGCTTATCCTTCAAGCATAACTCAATGAGAAAATAATAAGGGTGTGTATTAAGAAATACTCAATAAGAACCCCTACATAGGATACAAAATGCATACATTAGCTCGACATTTAACAAGTAATCATAAATATCATTTATAGCTTGACACTTAGGACTAAAAATTTTGAGTACAAAACAACCATGGTCACGGACCTTTGTCAGGTGCCAGGTGAGCTTAAGGACTTATGTCTAGCTCGAAAGTCAACTAGAATCTGAGCTCATTAGCTTTAAGCTTTGAAACCTCAAAGGTTTAGCTCGTAGGTATCTAAGTAATCATGGGAACAATGATTAACAAGGTCAAAGAGACACTACTAGTCTAGCTCGTCAGGAACGCAACTTATCCTAGCATCAGGAACACAACTTGTTCTTGCATCGGGAGCATAACTTGTCCTGGCATCAAGAACACAACTTGTTCTGGCATCGAGAACACAACTTATCCTGACATCAGGAACACAATTGGTCCCGGCCCCGAGAAGACTATTGGTCCTGACATCAGAAATGCAACTGGTCCAGCCATCGAGAACGCAACTGGTCCTGGCATCGGAAACACTACTCGTCTCGACATAAAAAACGCAACAGGTCTCGACATAGTGAATGCTACTAGTTTCGACATAAAAAATGTAACAGGTCATGGCATCAAGAACACAACTAGTCTCGACATCGCAAACGTAACTGGTCTCAGCATTGGGAACACTACTAGTCTTGGCATCAGGAACGCAATTGGTCTCGACATCGGGAAGGCTACTAGTCCTAACATCGGGAACACTAATGGTCCCGACTCATGACAGAAAAAGAAAAGGTAACTATCTAGGTAACATACTCAATGTCCCATACCACTAAGCAGTAACCCGGATAGACAAGCATAAGTTTAGCATTCTGATTACATGTTCAACATCACATACTACTACACAGTAATCAACAGGTGAATAATAGAATAATTTAAAAATCCAGAAACTAGAACAACAATCAACTCGTGCATATTTCAATCATATAAGAAGCATGGATTCAGGACGAAATACAACTCCTAATCTCAATCAATAGCTAAACAACAACAATAGATCATGAGAACATTCAGCAGATAATCAACACAATGAAATAATTCATAAATAACTAAATGTTTACATGCTCAAGTCGTCCTAACAATCAACAAGTTTGATCAGTCATGAACAGATAATTCCAGTAATCACGAGGTAAATATCAAGTTGACATAGCATTAAGACCACACAACCCTAGGTAAAATTCCTTACCTCTTGAAGATAACAAGCTCCTCGAGAAATGTGTCTGGCTAGCCTAAATGACCTAAGTAAACGGTCCTATAAGACGAACATTGAAAACAGAACCTAGAGTTAAGCCTTAACTGAAACTAATAACTATAACAATTTTAAAAGATAATAAAAATATCCCTAAGCTCACTTTAAAAAAGAAATGATATCAAACATATTTTTAGTTCTCCCTAATTTTGCCATTTAAAGATTCATATGTGAAGGATATTTAAATATCCCAAAACTCGTGATTAGAGGCTATTAAAAATTATCTTTATAATAAATCTTAAAAATTTACTAAAGAATTAACTTAAGGACTCATCGTTAAAAAGATAAATAAAAGGAATTTACCTTGTATAACAACTTTTTTAACCTCTTTTTTGTTAAAATAAATTCTACATAACATTTTTCTTTCCTTTTTTTTTTTCTTTCCTTTTCTACCATCTTCTTATTTTCCTTATTTCTTTTGTTTTATGTACCTTTCTGCAGCTTTTATTTTTCATTTTTCTTTCTTACCTTTTTTTCCCTTCAATTTCTTACTCTCTCATTTCTCTTCTTTTTTTCGTCTTTTTCCCTTCCGATCATTTGACTTCTTTTTCTCTTTTCCTTTTCATCATTTTTTTTCTTCCTCAATCTCTTCTTCAGTTTTTTCTTCTCTTTTTCATCTCCTTCGTTTCTTCAATGCTTCATCGTCATTTTTCTTCTTACAAGAATTTGTTAATTATCAACTTTCATAGTTTCAATCACTTAAACTAATTTTCTTTTACTACTTAAATTGATTAGCTTTTATTAGTA
>JBBMEG010000021.1:12562865-12591057 GCA_037832605.1 Cyclanthera cordifolia | reverse complement strand
TGTTTTGCAGGCCTTTCGTCCTCTACTAAACAAATAGTACTGTGGATAGACCGTTGACCATTTTTCGG
This sequence comes from Cyclanthera cordifolia, assembly GCA_037832605.1. Classification (NCBI taxonomy): domain Eukaryota; kingdom Viridiplantae; phylum Streptophyta; class Magnoliopsida; order Cucurbitales; family Cucurbitaceae; genus Cyclanthera; species Cyclanthera cordifolia. The sequence continues at coordinate 12,590,989 of JBBMEG010000021.1, read as the reverse complement.
CATCAACATTTATTATTTTATTATATTTTATACTCCTTATTTTAAAGAGATTCCCATATTATTTTATTCATTAGTTTGTTAGAGAGTTTGTTAGATTATTTTATTCACTATTTTGTGAGGTTTTGTCTATAAATAGATCATCACCTTCAATTGTAAAGTTAGAAAAGAATTAATAAAGATTACCCTTCTTCCATAAAATTCAAGTTGGTATTAAAGCGGTGAAAATAAAACCCTAATTTTTCCTCAAATTATTGTGGCCGTCAAACCCGTCTTCAACGGCTGTCCTTTTCTCTCAAGTGATGCTCGAGTTCAATCATAAGATTCCAGCAACGCTTGTCAAAAAGTCTCAACGAAGTAGATTTGGTACAGATGGCGATGGTTATGCATTGCTCATGGATTTTGTTAGTGGGATTTCATATCATATATAGGTAATTTGACCTAGATTGATTTTGTGAAAAAAAAAAAAAATGAACAGTACCCCGTGAACAGTACAGATGAACTGTGCGAGTGAATAGTATTGTAATAGTGCCAGTGAACAGTACGCGTGAACAATACTCGTAAACGAATTTTGATTTTTTTGGGACTAATATGTCTAAATTGACTCTTGAATTGATTCATATACGGAGAAAGATTGAGAATGAATTTGATAGAGATATCCACTCAAGTCCCTCTATTGAAGAGCAAACCAATCATCCTCCGGGGCTACTATAATCCAATTTGTCATCTGGTAATCTATGTGTGTCCATGGCACAAAAAGGTATCTATCCTCAAACCTTTTTGTGTATTAATTCGTCTCCATGGATTCTTGATTCTGGAGCCACCGATCACATGACTAGTTCATCTCATTTATATGATTCATATTCTATCTCCTATACACTTGAAAAAAAAAAAAAAGAATTGCAGATGTCAGTTTCTCTTCTATTGCAAGAAAAGGAACAATCAAATTGACTGCAAAAATCTCTCTATTGTCAGTCATTCATGTTCCAAAATTAACCTGTAATCTTTTGTCTGTTTGTAAATTGTGTAGAGATTCTAATTGTCATGTCACTTTGTTTGAATCTCATTGTATTTTTGTAGATCAAAACTCAAGAAAGATAATTGGGAGTACCAAAATGCTTGAAGGTCTTTACTACTTTGATGAAGGTACTTCTAATCTTAAAGTAACTCAGGGTCTTAGTAGTATTAGTTCTCTTTCTAATCATGAACAAATCATGCTTTGGCATCAAAGGCTAGAACACCCCAATTTTTTCTATCTAAAAAGTTTATTTCCAAATTTATTTAAAATGTTGAATGTTCTTCTTTTCATTGCGAAAGCTGTATTTTTTGCAAAAAATCATCGGTCTTCATATCTGCAAAAACCTTACAAAGCATCTAAACCTTTCTACTTAATTCATAGTGATGTTTGAGGTCCCTCAAAGGTTGTGACTCATACTGGCAAGAATTGGTTTGTTACCTTTATTGATGATCAACCCGTCTGTCATGGGTTTTTCTAATAGAAAAAAATATATGAGGTGATATATATCTTCAAACATTTATATAATATGATTGAACTCAATTTCAAACTAAAATCAACATTTTACACTTTGATAATGGAAGAGAATATTTCAATGAGCATGTAAATGAGTTTTTAAATGATAAAGGGATTTTGCATGAATCTACTTGTTGGGATACTCCTCAACAAAATGACATTGTAGAACAAAAAAATAGACATTTACTTGAGGTTGCACGTGCCATAATGTTTTCTATGCATGTTCATACGTATTTATGGGGGAAGCTGTACTTACAACTACCTATCTAACTAATAGGATGCCTAGTAAAGTCTTAAAATTTAAAACTCCTCTTTAATGTCTTACAACTACTTTACCGTTTAAGAATAAGTTTTGATTTTCCCATGAAAATATTTGGTTGCATTGCATAGGCTCACGTTCTAGGTTTTTCTGGTTCAAAACTTGATCACAAAGTTGTGAAATGTGTATTTTTGGGTTATGCATCTAGCCAAAAAGGGTATAAATGTTTTGACCCTAAAAAAAGAAGAAGAAGTTTTTGTGAGTATGAATGTTTCATTTTTAGAAAAGCAATCATATTTACTCAAAATTCTCTTCAGGGGGAGAAATCGAGTTAAGGAGATAATTTTTGGGAAGTATATGAACCTCTTGCTTCTTGTTCTGTTCCACATGATATATCTTTCATTAGTCCTTCGATGTCAAACATAGATATGTTTCATTCAGGGGGAGAAATACTACAAAAAACTTTGCAGGTCGAATTCCTGAGTTACAAGTGTATACTAGAAGAATCGTTGATCAGAGGAGTTAGAACCAAAGAGTTAATTCTACACAAACTCAATTTGAAACTTTCGAGAATGATGGTGATAATACTTCTCCAATTTTAAATGATGAAAGATCCATGTCTAGTATTCCTTCTTCTACCTTGGATCTCCCAAATGTTCCTCTTGATGCTCCCATCTCAATGTTAAAATACTTAGTGACCCTTCTTCTACCCTTAATCCTTAAAATATTCAAAATACCTTACCTCTTATCTATGATCTTGAACCCTCTATTGCTATTAGGAAAGGTACTCAAGCTTGTACTAAACAATGAATGCATACTACTGAACATAAAGTAAAAAAAAGCATAAAATAAATAACAATAATAAAAAGAACATAACTTGCATTAAAAATAAAAGTTCATAACAATAAATAAGTTACAATTCATAAATAAAGGTTTTAGACATAATTTAAAGTCTAAAAAGGAATAGAAGAAGAAGTTCCTTGCTTATGTGTCACTCACAAACAATGTCGAAGGCTATGGTTATCTTGCAGCTCAACTAGTTGCCATGATAGTTGGATACAATGGCCTCCACATTCACAATGCTCTCAGCTGTGGGAATATCTCTCTCTCTTCGATTTCCTAGAATTTAATAAAAACAATTGACTTTCAAACTGACCTTAAAATTTGATGACTTTGATTTGATGGTTGAAAGTCTCATTTATTAGACAAAGGAATCCTTGTTTTCCTCCCCACTACACCACTTCCATGATCGTAGGATGCTAAATTTTGGTGGTCTTTGACTTGCTACCAAATGTCCTCGCTTGGGTAAGCACCAACAAATCGTGGCCCTTCATCACCCTTTGATCAGTCTAACTTTATTTATCTAATTTTTAGCATATTTAATTTTGATATGAGTGGAATGCAACCAGTATTAGGAGAACTGTCTTTTTCAATGCCTTCAGCATTTGAACTTATGCACTTCCATACCTATATGGAAATGCGGTCAACATTAGAAACATGGTTAACATCAGTAACATTCTGGTTAAACCAATGTATTCAGCTCCCTTTTCCTATGCTAATCATGAATGAGTTTTAAGCAATAAAACGTGAGAAACATTTAAAACATGCTTTAAAAGTGCAATTTCAACATATTTCATATTTAATATGCCTAAATTAACAAAGTAATGTATTTAGTCTATTTTTTATCTAAAGTAATGCAAATATTATGATATTAACTTCTAAAGTACATGAAATATTAGAAAAAGTAAGCTAAATAACTCTCTAAATGGAGAGTTCTCTCCTACCTGCCAAGTCAATAATATACATGTATAACATGTATTAAGATGGTACTTGTAAGACATTCTTGCATACTAGGGTACAAAATATAAAGTGCTCATAAAAGTAATAAAATGTCTTGGTTAATAGGGACTGTGCCTTATAGAATTAGTAGTTTGTATTTAAATAACCAACATTTAATGTACTAATTTCAATTATTATTAATAGTTATTATTTTCATTAATTGTGCATTTAATATACAAATGTCATTTAGACTTATCGCATTAATTATATCAATGATGATAGGCTCATGTGGCTATTTGGTGTACACTTAGACAAGTATGTGGGACATACAAATGGATCTAATTCCAAGTGAACAACCTGAAACGTCTGTAGTGTATGGACTAAAGCAGGGTGCCTAAGTCTTGTAGACACTATTGGTACGACCCGCTTTCCAAGTTGCAGACAACTTGATCTTAGTTATTCATGTCCACATGTTAGTAAGGGGTGCAATGCAAAAATAAGTTTATGCATAAGATAATACCAGAGGTATTGTGATCGGTCTAGTAATTTTATAATAGACTCATATTAATTACTTCAACAAGAATGATCACATATTAATGTGATCTTAATTCTGAGTGGGCTATGATCTTCTGCTTTATGAAAATGTCATTAGTGCATTGGTGCGGTCAGCCAAAAAGTGTTGGGTCAATATGCTTTTTACATTGAGGATTGACGTAGTGAGTGGTTGGGAACACAACATCACAAGAAGAAATTCACGGCTTCCCTAATATTGAGGAAGATGTAGATTTGTTTTCTTAAGAATTGATTATGAGACTTGAACAAAGGGTACCCGCCTTTCACTGACTTGAGAGAACACTGGTTTATACTGAGACTATAAACAACTTTTTCATTAGAGAAATTTGTGGCACTTAAGGAGAAAAATATAATTACAGTGTATAACGAATTTCCTATCCCAACTGTGAATTACGAACAAGCTAATGAAGAATCTTATGGCAGATGAGCGATTATACCGTGGACGTAATTTGTCCTATAGTGCAAACGAGTTCAACAAATTCCTTTAATGAAATAAGCGTGTTGTTAACAAATATGGATTGGATCTCGAATCGTTGTAAATTTCAACCTAGAGGTTCACTAGTCCTCCGACTAGCTCATACTTGCTAGCACACTAGTTTTTAGAGAATGAGTTTGAAGAGTTCAAACTCATAGATCGATTATGTTAGACATATTAATATGAGCTTAAGCTTAATTTATTAATCATGATAATAATACATTGGATATGTGATTTCAATTGGATAAACATTAATAAGAAAAAAAAAAAAAAAATTATTGAATAAATTAATTATAAATAATTATTTGTTAAAATATGAATGATTAATTTTTTGGATACATCGATTATGTAAATAATTATTGAATAGTTATTAAAGAGAGAACTGATATATTTGATATATTAACTAGACATTTATTTATTGGTGAATAATATATTGGATATATTATGAAATTTATATTTGTTGAATAAATATCAATTAAAAATAAATAAAACAATATATGAGATATATAGAATGCAACGTCCCGAAATTTTTGGAATATGTATTTATGTAATTAAGTTGATAACCTTTAATTTTATGAGTTAGTTATTTATTAGATACTATGGTTATAATGATTTTATTCTATAGGGGCTAAACTTCAATTCTAGCCAAAATGGGATCAAATAGGCCATTTTAGAAAGTTTGGGGACAAATCGTAATTATCCAAGAATTTGCCTTATAAATACATCATCTTAGAATTGGATTAAGGTTTCCACAACATAGCCTCCTTCCCAAAAATTTTAAATCATACTTTCACTCTTGGCCATGATCCTTGTTGTCGCTAACACCAAAAGAAGTGTGAAATTCTTCGTCGTGTTTTGTCATTCGTAGATCTTCATCGTTCCTTGTTCTTCAAGGTTAGTTATTTCCGATCTTCAACCTTGAGTTTAAAATACTTTTAAACTAATCTTTTATCATCTTGTTATAGCAAAAAACTCTAGGAGGATTTGTTGGCGTTTTTCGAATTCAAGAACCTTCCAATCTTAGTTTTGCTGTTCTTTCTTCCTCAATCCAATAACCAAGGTAAATATAATCTTCCTTGCTGTCTAAACATAACTCTTTGCTGATTTATTTGTGGGGTTTAAAAGGAAGAACCATAATGTTTTTCTTTCTTCTTGTGGTTGTCGCAAACCATATGCGATCTCAAAACGTTTGTGACGTTTTGCTTCACATATTCTATCTTGCCCTAATTTCGTACAAGGGAATATTTTTTTTGTAATTTATCGCCTTTTTGTGTTTTCTTGTTTCAAGCACTTAGGTTCTGGAATCTTTATTATTGAGAATATTTTTGATCACCAACCAGTAGCCAAGAAGTTAATAGGAGTTAACGAGAAACCCCTTTAGCCAAGAAGTTAATAGGAGTTAACGAGAAACCCCCTTCCCAAACCTAAAATTTGGTTTTTGTCGATTTTATCGATTATTGTACATTTACCATTTGACTAGTTTAGAAATCCTTGTATAAATTGATCCTTATATGTTGGTTGGCCATAATTGATCACCTTGAACCTTAGTCTACTGATTTGGCCATCATTGATCGGCATTGACTGGGTCAACCGAGTTTGACCGAGTCTCGGGTCACGAAATCCATTTTTTGAAGTTAGGTCCCCTTGAGTAAAATCAATGTCATGAGTCAGTTTTTGGGGTCGGTTTAGCGAACCGAGGTCTAATTTATCTATTTTGCATGTTTATTTGCTTAGGTTGATAAGAACCTTTTTGGGACTTATTGGAAGCATTTTTGCGATCGTTCCAGGTAAGGATTTCTTACAGTTGGTTGTGTGGACCCTGTACACTGTCTTGTCTTACTTTCCTGTGAATATGTGTTGTGATTGATTTTTGTATGCATGTATGTCTGGCTAAGCATGTGGATATTTAGGGTTGTTAGATGATCTGGTTATAACAAATGTGAACTATGTTATGTGATGCTTCGTGATGCTTCGTGATGATGTGTGATAATCTGTTGTTTGTTTTAGTATCGCGATGCTTGCTAATTACCGTTTAGTAGTATGAGATGCCAAATGTGTAATTAGAATGTTAGAGGTTTTCATGTGTGCATGTTAATTATTGTTTAGTAGTATGGGATGCCAAACACGTAATTAGAATGCTATATGTTTGCCTGTGTGCATGTTAATTAGTGTTTAGTGGTATGAGACACCAAACAAGTAATTAGGATGTACATATTTACTTGTCTGTCATGAAAGACCACTTAGTGGTATGGGACGCCAAGTAACCTGTCATGACAGATGTATGGTCATTTGTCATTCCTAGATAGTTCGGTTAGTTTGTCATCATCTAGAGGCAGTAAAGGATGGGATGGACCATGCCCCCCTCATCGTTAGAGATGGAATGTATTTGCTCCTTCCAATAGCCAGGGATGTGATGTCACATGCCACCCTTGACATAACCTAGTTTCAGGCCTACTAGAGCGGGGCCTTGATCATAGTGTAAGCCTGCTATGAAACGGTCTTTAGCTTCAGGCGATGGGTGCGGACGGGCTGTCATAACTGTTGTCGAGGGCCGTCGATAGTTGTGTTCAGTGTACACATTTCTCGAGTCTAAGTTTAGGCATGTGTGGACCTAGACTAGGGCAGTCTGTGTATGCGTACACGCTCTGGGCATTGGGCGGAAGGCTGCTTGGGACAGAGACGTCAGTACACCATCGATGTTGAGTTTAGAGCCATCAGTTGGGTGAGCGCACTCGGGTCCTCACAAGGGGAGCATAGACGTGCTTCTCGAGCGATGGATATGTTCCGTGTGCCAGCAATATTTGGGTGAGTTCACTAGGGGCCTCACAAAGAAGGCATGGACATGGCTTCAGGTTATGTAACGTACCTCATGACCCAGTTAGTGCTACATTGTGTTCGGAATTGGTTGAGCATGTGTTACTTGTGGTGTAGCTGGACTATGTATATTGTACCCCGGTTGGGGATTCTTACGGGGTATATTTATATTCACCCTTTTTATGATTTTTCATCAAGTAAGCATGGACTGTATCGAGATGGCCAGTTGGAGAGGAGCTGGCAGGATCATATGGGAAGCCGCTGCATAGTTGTCATTATTTAATGAGTCATTTCTTTTTGCACGTTATTTGAGACTATATGATAATTATTTGAGTTAAGTTTTAATTGTTTCTTTTTTTAAATTGTTTGCAACCTCTGGCCAGAAGCTAATTGATTTATGATTTAAATGATTCAAGAATTGTTATTTGTTTTTTATAAACAGTTTATTTCTGTTATGTAAGTTTAAATCCATGCATATCAGTAAGGATACCATGTAATAAATGTTTAGAAAAGTCGGGTCCTTACATAGAAAAATTGGAAAATGCACTCATTTAAAAGGGAAGGAAATTTCGTCACCCTAGAAGAGGGGATATGAACTTCGATTTCACACCTAAATAGAAAATATTTTATTTAAAATATTATAATGTTATTTCTAATATTTTTGTATTAGATATCAAAATATATATAAAAATAGAAGGCTCGGGAGGTATTCACATCAACTCACTCAATTTCAAAGTAACCCATCTCAAACAGATAATACATACTATGAAAATTCAGATCTCTCTTCCTTCTACTAGTCAGATCTTTGACGAATTTTTCCTAACTTCCTTCTCTAAAGGCTTCCCACCAAGCACTGGATGTTGCAAATAAGCTATAGTTTGGAAGATAGAAGGAGATTGTTCAAGAAATAGTTGATCTACTCAACATAAAGACCAACTAGATTATAACAAAGGAGTCATTTAATGTAGGTATGAATTTATAACAACAAGTCAATCACCTATAGTGTAGTATGTAAATTAATTAAATGGTTTAATTAATTATAAACTGTTGTTATCACACGCTTCCGCTGCTTTTATAGCATGCTTTTACCCTATATTTCCAACATGGGTAACATGTATGATATGCTTAACTGCCAGATCTTATAATAAATAAGACAGAATGCTTGGGTAACATATGTAATATGCTTAAGTCCTGCCAGATCTTATCATTAAGATATCAAAGAATTACATACATGTGCTTAACAGTTCATAATACATCACGTGTAACATATATATTTTAGAGGTTGTGCCTTAAAAACCTAGTAGTTTGTATATTTAAGAACGAGTATTTAATATTAGATATTTAATGTCATTTTCTGTTATTAATAAAAGTTATTATTTTTCATAAACTTGAGCATTTAATATTCAAATGTCATTCAACCTTATCACATTAATTGGATTAATGTCGATATACCTTTGGTTATTAATGTGAAAACTTGGACAAGTCTATGGGACATACATGTGGAAAACCTTGACCCCTTGGGGGTCGGCCCATGCGGCCTTTGACCCTAAGAGGGTCGACCAAACTACCCCGACCCCTCCTGAGGGTCCGCCAAGGAAGGCCTTGACCTTCAGAGGGCCGCTCTAGCGGCTTTGACCCCCTTAAGGATAGACCAAACTACCCTGACCCCTCATAGGGGTCGACCGAAGGCGACTAGGACCCCTTGAGGGTCAAATAAAGTCGGCCAGGTCTGCTCAGCTCCTCTAAGGATCGGCCCTTGCATCCTCGACCCTCTAAGGGTTGGCTAAAGAAGGCGAACACCCCCTAGGGGAAAACCGTGTAGGTTTGGACTTCCTTGGGAGTCGATCGAGTCCAAGTGACGAATAAATCCGCTGATAACGACCATGAGTTACGCCGAAGGTGAACACCCCATAAGGGGGGGGGGGAAAGCTGTAGAGGTTAGGGCTCCCTTAAGAGTCGCCCGAGTCCAAGTGACAATTGGATCCACTGATAACGAATAGAAGTTACACTAAAGGTGAACACTCTTCTAAGGGGGGCAAGCCATGAAGGTCAGGATGATCGAGTCTAAAGCTGATTCTTAAGGGAATAGTCGAAGGTGAACCCCCTCTAAATGGAGAAAAGTCGTGGAGGTCAGAGCTCACCTAAAAGATGACCGAGTCCAACTAACATCCTAAGTTGTTGCACCCATAAGGGGTAACGTCCTAGAGTTACACCGAGAAGGCCCACGCCCTTAAGGGGGCGACCATAGAGGTAAGAACCTACAAAGGTTGGCAGAGTCCAAGTAACTATCAAGACAAGACCATTACACCTCTAAAGTTTAACGGTCAGGGGTTACACCAGCATTCATTCACGGCTTAATGGCTAATGTTTCAAACGGCTAGTCATTAAGCCACCTTCAAATAAGCTGTAGTGGTTACGAGTCAGACTGCTATAATATGTCAAGTCATCCTCCATTTGAATCTAAGAGGAAATAAGCTGAAGTACGCTTATAATCCTGGTAAGCTATTCTTAAGCTCTCAAGCTCTCTCTAAACTCTCTCAAACTACATTGTTGACTTATGTATCAGAGGCATTGCGGCTCACATTACACTGGTGTGCCTAGTTTTTGTTGTGTTGCAGCAAAATTTGTCCTTGGTAAATAAATATTTATCGTTGATTCGGGTTGACCATTTTTTGGCATCAATAAATTATAATCACTCGATTATTTAGTTAATATGATTAATTAAGAAGCAATTTGATCATGTAATGATTGGTTGGAAGGGAACACTACCTAAGGAAGGTTATGTCTAGGATTGAGGTACTTAAGATGATGGTTTACCGAACACCTCTACCTGGGAACGCGATTTGGGGGTTGAAACAACCATGATTTATAGATCACTTTGTGTAAGTTTAAATAATATGATTAAGTTTTTTAGTTTAAAAACTCAGTAATTCACATTAAAATCAATCTAACCAATATAGGTAAAAGATTGGGACTTGGATGAACGAGATTAGCCTAGCTTATCTGAGTGGAAGGGAACCCTATTTCAAAATAGATAGTGGGAGAAGTATCGGTGTCAACTAATCATGCAATTTCCATAAAAAACTGCATCGTGAGATTCTAATGGGGCTACATGTCGACAACTTCTTGTCGATCCGTTACGATATGTGTTCACTAGGGTCAATATCAGGGCGAGTTTTTTGAAAGGGAGAGGACTGTGATTTCAATCGGTAACTGACCTATCCTACGATGATACTTACTGAGAGAGATTGATAATTTCAAAATGATGAGCTACACTATTAAGGGACTGGTTAAAGATTTTAGCCAAGTCATAGATCAAAAATTGGTAATTGGAACCATACGGATAAAAGTTATCCTGGTATTAGGTTTTTGGTTGAGAAAGTCTCATGTTAGGGAAGAGCAACAAACCTATCCTACGACGACACTTGCTCTAAACCTTTTTAGTTGTACCATGACATTAATAATTATCGATAGTAGGGTTTCTTAGATTTTAACTTAAGAAGTTTTAAAATCATTTTTATGCCAAAATCATTACATTTTTAAATGGCAATAAAACTGAAATGTTCTTTTAACTCATAATCTAGCAACATGCCTTAATCATATATCTCAAAATTGTCTATTGACAAATTAACTGAAGAAAATCTAATCTACATGGAAAAAATAATATCAACACAATTCTTGTCGTTGAAGATTGTTCTAATGGAAGATGGTCTCCCAAAACCTATAGGCTGTGCAACACTAAATGTTTGCTAGATGCATGTTCATGGTGTCAATGAAGAGGCTAAGCCTATATGTTGGCATGTGTCTTACCAAGAAGCCTAAGAGCATAGTCACAACTTATGACAAGATGAAGTCTCTACATTGGATGGTTGGGTAGTCTTTGAGTCAAGGAAAGCGTGGTGTCTTTAATAAAATTTATAATACGAAAGTGAAGGCATGAACGTCAATTAGGGAGAATGTTCCCTAGATGACGACGCGCTTCAATATTGCATAAATGAATAAGGCTAAAAAAGAAAAGTCCAGTAATACGAAATTTATTATGGAAACACTATTTTTTTATATGAATATAAAGTAGAGACAAGTGTTGCTCCTAGAAGTTTAGTTCATGGGCTTCGAGCTTAAGAAAAAAGTTTGAAGGTTGAACCTTTGAAAAGAAGGTTGAATAAAGGCAATGCAGACAAAGTAAAAATAGTTAAGATGAATAAAAATGGAAAATGTTTCTATTGTTAAAAGCTTGGCCATTGAAAAAGGAATGGTTCCTAAGGACAAAGAAATAAGGAAGAGTGACAAGGAAGGTAAATTGGATTTACCTATACTCGAGTCTTGTTCAGTCGAAGAATCTTCCAACCCCTTAATAGTTGATTTAGGAGGCACTGAACATGTGTGTTCTTCATTTAAAAGAAGTGACTATTAGAAGCAGTCAGACACTGGACAGATAGTCCTAAAGGTTAGGACTAGAAAATTTGTTTCAGACATAGTAGTAAAAATCGACAACAGGTAATAGTAGAATAAAAGACAAAGATTTTTCTCTTAAATCCAATACATGTCTTTGGTATTTTAGGTTGGGGCACATAAATTTCAATAGGATTGAAAGGTTAGTAAAAAGTGATTCTCTGGCTGGGATAGAGATTGACACTTTACCTGTATGTGAACCTTACATAGAAGACAAAATGACAAAAAGACCATATACAACAAAGGGAACTAGAGCCAAACAATCAACCTTCAAAACTTATACATTCAGACTTATGCGACGATGAATGTTAAAGCTACAAAAGGGTATGAGTACTTTGTATCCTTTACGAATGACTACTCAAGATATGAGTATCTTTATCTAATTCAACATAAATCAGATACTCTTGAAAATTTCAAGGAGTTGAAAGCTGAGGTTGAGAACCAAATAGATAGAAGGATTAAAACACTATGATCGGATCGTGCTTGAGAGTATATGAACTTGGAATTTCAAGACTACTTGGTAGAATATGGAATAGCATCACAACTCACAGCACCTAGAATGCCTCAACAAAATGGAGTTTTAGAAAGGAGAAATATAACCCTTTTAGAAATAGATCAGTCAATGATGAACTTTGCTCAACTACCAATTTTGTTTTGGGGATACACGTTGGAGACTGTGTTGTATATCTTGAACATGGTACCTATAAAGAGTGTCTTAGAGATATCCTATGAATTGTGGAGAGGACGTAAAGAAAGTTTAAGTCACTTTAGGATTTGGGGTTGGAGACACCTTATGAATTATGGAGAGGACGTAAAGGAAGTTTACGTATCCTATGAATTGGTTTCGATAATGCTACTATTTCTACAACAAGAGTTGTTGCAAAAGGTCAGTAAGGGTTGTTGACAGTTCACGAACATTAGATGGTGAAACTCATCAGCTAGGATTATTGATGAATCTTTGATAGTCAAATCCCTCACAGCAAGGAAAGTCGTCTGCCACGACACAGTGGGAGGATTAGAAACAATCTGGTTCCCTATATAGGTGTCTTGGAGACACTAAACATTATCCAAGATAATGTTGAAGACCCTTTGTCTTTTGGAAAGGCAATGAAAGATATTGACCGGAAAGAGTGGATAAAAGCCATGAACCTTGAAATGGAGTTGATATACTCTAATTCAGTTTGATTACTCGTAGATCCACCAAAGGATATTAGGCTTATTGGGTCCAGGTAGATCTACAAGAGAAAAAATAACGTAGATGAAAGATGCAAACCTTCAAGGTTAGACTTATAGCAAAGGGCTTCACTCAAAGACAAGGAGTGGATTATGAAGAGACATTCTCCCCTGTTGCTATGTTAAAGTCTATTAGGATTCTCTTATCCATTGCCTCATATTATGACTAGGAGATATGGCAGATGAATGTCAAGACTGCATTTTTGAATGGCAATCTTGAAGAGGAGATTTACATGAACAAACCATAAGGGTTTGTTTCTAAGGGACAAGAACAAAAGGTTTGCAAACTTGTTAAGTTCATTAATGGATTGAAACAAGCGTCCAGGTCTTGTAATTAGAGATTCAACGATGTGATCAAAACTGATGGCTTTGAGTAGAACGTCGATGAACCTTGTGTTTTCAAGAAAATCATTAACAATAAAGTAGCATTGTATTGTTATATGTAGATGACATCTTACTCATTGGGAATGATGTAAGGATGTTGACTTAAATCAATCAACTATTGGCTAACCAATTCCTAATAAAGGATTTAAGTGACGCTTCATACGTTCTTGGGATCTAGATTATAAGTGATCGGTCCAAGAGAACGCTAGCATTGTCTCTAGCATCGTATATTGACAAGATGTTGGTCAGATATGCGACAAAAGATTAAAAAATGGGCCAATTCCTTTTATACATGAAATCTCACTATCTAAGAAAAATAGTCCTAAGACACCTCAATAGGTTGAGGAAATGAGACTGATACCCTACGCATCAGCTGTAGGAAGCTTGATGTACGTTATGTTGTGTACAAGACCTGACATATGCTATGCGGTAAACATTATTAGTTGATATAAGTCAAATCCATGATTGGATCACTGAGCAGCAGTTAAGAATACACTCAAGCATCTTAGGAGAACGAGAAATTATATGTTTGTGTACGATCTTAAGGAATTGATCCTTATTGGGTACACAGACTCTGATTTTCAAACTGGTAAGGACTCTAAGAGATCCATATCAGGATTAGTGTTCACCCTCAATGCTACAACTATAGTTTGGAGAAGCATCAAACAAGGATGGATTGGAGATAGACTATGGAAGCTAAGTACGTGGCTGCTTGTGAAACAACAAAAGAGGCAATATGGTTGAGAAACTTCCTAGCAGGTTTGTAAGGGGTTATGGGAATGGATAATCTAATCACTTTGTATTGTGATAACAACAACGTTGTGGCTAATTCCAAGGAACCTAGAAGCCATAAAAGAATGAAGCATATAGAGAGACAATATCACCTCATAAGAAAGATAATGCATAGAGGCGAAGTGGTTGTCAAAAACATTGATACAGCTGACAATGTTCCCGATCCTTTTACAAAGGCTCTCCCGACTAAAGTGTTTAAGGGTCACCTAAAGACTATGAGTCTACATGAGGCATCTTCTACGATCTAGAGAAAGTACTGTAGGACTTGGTGTTTTGGCTAAACATGTAATAGTCCTACTAGAGCGGGAGATTGTTAGGGGTCATGCCCTAAAGGCCTAGTAGTTTGTATATTTAAGAATGAGCATCTAATGTTAGACAAATTTAATGTCACTTTCAGTTATTAATGAAAAATATTTTTCATAAATTTAAGCATTTAATAATCAAATGTCATTGAACCTTATCACATTAATTGGATTAATATCGGTCTACCCTTGGTTATTAATATGAAAACTTGGACAAGTATGTGGGACATACAAGTGGATCTAGTTCCAAGTTTATAACCTAAATTGTCTACAATATATAGACTAAGGCTAGGATGTCTAAGTCTTGGTAACACTGTGGGTGCGACCCGCTTTACAAGAGTTGCAAACGATCTAATCATGGTTATTCATGTGGAGACATGTGAGTGGGAGCGCCTATAGAAAAATAAGTATTTGCATAAGACGAGACTAAAAGTTTTACGATCGAGCTAGTAATTTCGTTATACACTCGTATCAACTACTTCGCTAAGGATGGTCATATGTCGATGTGATCTTAATCTTGAGTGGGTTGCAAACTCCTGCATTATGAAAGTGTCATTTGATGTGCATGAGTGAGACTAGTCAAGTAACTCTAGAATCAATAAGCCTCTCACGTTGGAGATTGTCGTAGTGAGTAGCTGAGAACGTAATGTCTTAAAAAGAAATTCACGCCTTCCATAATATTATGAAAGATATAGAGTGGTTCCCTTAAGAACTTATTTCACAACTTGAACAAAATGTATTGCCTCTCATTGGCATGAGATGACACTGGTTTATAGTGTGACTATAAACACTTTTTTTATTAGAGGAATCGTGGCGCTTAAGAATAAAGATGTAATCACAGAGATAGAACAGATTTCTTGCCCCAACTGTGAAATACGAACAAGCTCATGAAGGATCAATGACAGATAGCCGATTTATGTGTTGTTTTTAACTTGTCCTATAGTGCCAGAGAGATTAGCACATGCCTTTAGTGGAATAAGCCTGATGTTAACGAAGAGGGATTGGATCCCAAGTCGTTGTAGCTTGAAATCTATCGGTTCACCTGCCCCTTGACATCATTATCGCTAGTACATTGTTTCATTAGAGAAATGAATTTGAACAGTATAAATTCAAAGGATTAATTATATGAGACGTAATTAATAGGAGTATTAAGTTTGATGGTTAAACTTAATTGATTAGTATATTTTATATAATAAATATAGTATTGGATAAATATTATTGAGAAAAAAAATTAATTTATTGGATAAATTAATTACAAATAATTATATAGTAATTATTGAGTTCTCAGTTGTAAATATGTTGAACATATTCCGTTAATAATTATTATTTGAGAATTATAAATTAATATGTTGGACATATTAATTGGTTTAATAATTATTAAATGAATAATATTAATTAATATGTTGGACATATTAATTGAATTAATAATTATTGGATAATTATTAAAGTAGATGTAAAGGCCCAACCAAGACTAGGGTCCCATCTAGGCCTATACCCTAGATGAACGAGTAAAATCGTTTTTTAAAACTAGATACATGCTGGAAAATGCTTCATTTAATAGGAATCATTCAAAATCATTTATAAATATCAGTGAAATTGGGGTACACAGTTCTAAATTAAATCAGTATAAAGAAAGAACACGTAACCACATGTCTCTAATAAATTAGTAAAACAATGTTGAAATAAGTGTTGAAATGTAAAAATGATCTAGACAATACAAGCCCATGGTCTCCATAGCTCAAGATTAGCTATCTTGGTATAGCCCGTGCGTACTTGTGGAAGCCCACAGAGAAAATGGTGAGTTGTTAACTCAGTAAGGATCCCTAATTTGAGATCAATATAATCATGAATATGAGAAGTGTTAACAAATGCATGATGATAGATGATAAATTTAACGAGTAGTAGTGCCGGGGAAACCCTGAGTAGGACTAAGCCAACTCAGGTCTTTATGAGTAATAGTGTTGGAGCAACCGTAAATAGGGCCAAGCCAACTGGGTCTTTATAAGATAAACGATCATAGCCTGGGCATTGTTGATTCCCGGATATGCCTATCAGGTCTTACTATGAAATATTGAATGTGGATTTTTATAGAAATGTATAACCATGATGCTAATGGGTGCAACGTGCTAACCAAAAGAATAACATGTGCAACATATATAACATGTTAGCCTAACATGAATCCCTCAACAGTTTGCCAAAATATACTCTCATAACATGACATAGTTATTCAACAAACAAGACAAGTATCAATCATAGAATACAGTTTAGAATATCAATTTATTGCACTCCAAATACCTTAGACATGCCAATAATTACCCACAAGAACCCAAGTTAAGGATATGTTTCCCTTACCTTGGCTGAAATCATTAAATAAGCTTATCTGTGCTTGACTATGAGTCATAGAAGCTTCCCTAACTTTAAATGACCCAAACAGTGTCAATGATACAAAATTAGCACCTAAGACTATCAAAATAAGACCAAAGGCATCGAAAATTATAAATAAGACTACCTGAGATTTTTCAGCGAGGTCGACGGTGGCATGTGGCTAGAATAGTGGCTGTCGACGATGACGCATGAAGGGAAGTCGTCGGCGCATGAATCTCACATGCATGGGTCAAGATCTACAGGTTTAGAATGACGCGACACATATGAGTGGTTGAGACTAGGCTCAAATTGTGCTGCTCGTTTGGTGAAGCTCGACCAATGTGAAGCTGTGAACGAAGACTAGAGCTCAACAGAAAAGCGACTCGCGTCCTTATGTGAACGACAAAAAGAAACGACAAAGCTGATCGGTTGAAACAATGACGCTTTCTTATTCGCTCCCGTCTCCTCGAAACTACTGACGAACAAGCGCTTAACACGCGAAACTATCAAAATCATCCCTCAACTCTACGACGACCGCTGCTATTCGCTCTGTGACGCGTGTCTTCCTCTGGTTCGTGGCCTTGGTCTGCGATGGCAGTGGCACTGAAACCCACATGACAAAAGACTGTAGAATGCTAAAAATGGCTCATCGTGCTCTATTCCGCGTAGAAGAAAAGGAGAAAAAGGTTGGATGTCGAATTATTGAGCTCTTATGACCTAATAATTTAGGTTTTTGTCCTTTCATATAAGTCCAAAATAGTTGTGTAATTTTAAAAAAATGCCCCTGGCTGCAAAAATGACCAAAACACCCTTAATTTCCAGTTTCCAACTTTACCCATATCGAGTTTAATCTTGTTTAAGTACTTTTAAGCCAAAATTAAATTGAAATAAATTCCCTAGAGTCTCGATAAGTCCAAAACTAACCTTCAATTGCAAAGGAAGAAAATCTAGTCTGTTACAATATTCCCCCTTTATAAAACTTTCGTGCTCGAAAGGTGCCTAAGGCAAGAACAACTCGAGGTAGCGGAAACGCATGACGTCCTCTCTCTCCCAAGTAGCTTCTTCAACTACTGACTTCTACACAGAACTTTGACCAGGCTAATCTCTCTGTTTCTCAGGACATTTCTATCTTTATCCAAAATTTCAACGGGCTTCTCCTCAAAGTTCAAATCTTTATTCAACTGTAACAGCCCATGATCAATAATATGAGGAGGGTCATGCACGTACTGTCTCAGCTTCGAAACATAGAACACATCGTGCACACTGGATATGAGGGAGGTAGAGTTGACCAATATGCATTGCTCCAACCCTATCAAGGATCTCAAAATACCCCTAATGGGCAAGACCTTGAGGAAAACGAGATTTTCCACTTCAAACTCTAAAATTCGTCACCTGACATTCGCATAGCTTTTCTATCAACTTTGAGCATTCTAGCACGGACTCCGGAACTGCATCATTAGTCAACTATAACAACTCAGGACTTGCAACGCTTACCGTACAAGGCCTCAAATGGAGCCATCTCAATAGTAGACTGATAACTATTATTTAAGAAAACTTCATCAAATACAACCAATGATCCCAACTGGCAAAGAAGTCAAGCACACAGTCCCCCAGCATATCCTCCAAAATCTAGTTGACCCTTTTAGTCTGACCATCGGTTTAAGGATGAAGTGCAACACTGAACTTGTAGAGAGCTCCAACACGCGTGTAACAGAACACCTCGAGATTCAATCACCATATCAATGACAACACAAAAGGGGTACAACGGGGCAAAGACCAGTATAGGGTACATAATCCATAAACACAGAAGCATGATAAAATAAAACATATGTGAACACCTACACCACTAAAACCTGGCTCACTAGCCTCTGTTAAGTAAAACCTAGCTGCAAAAATGACCAAAACACCATTAATTTCCAATTTCCAACTTTACCCCTATCGGGTTTAAGCTTGTTTAAGTACTTTTTAAGCCAAAATTTTGAAATAAATTCTCGATAGTCCCGGTAAGTCTAAAATTGACCTGTAATTGCAAGGGAAGAAAATACGGGTTGTTACAGTAGAGAATTAATATATTGGATATATTAATTATACATTTTTATTTAATAATATATTGAATATATTATGATTTTTGAATTTATTGGATAAATATCAAATAAAATAAATAAAACAATATTATCGATTTTTGAAATCCGTATTTAAAATTAGGAAAGAAAAATCTTTGATATTTCCAATATCTTTAATATTAGATATTCAAAGATATTATATATATATATATTTTAATATTCACCCCTCTACTATAAATTTAAGCGGTGCCGTATAGCAGTCAAGTCTAGAAGATTAGATGAGACCGATCAACAAGGTCCAAGGATTGATCGTGATCCTAATGAGCTTAAAGACCCGCGAGAATTGATCAGAGGTGCCAGTTAAAGTGAGTTTCTTTATTTTCTCAACAACAGTTAATCATCTAGGGGTTGCATGTAGATTAATAATTAATTGATTAATGATTAATTAAATAAAATTTTGTAATTACCTACACGCTTCCACCTTGTTTATTGCATGCTCATACCCCACAATTCCCAACACTATAATGTTTACCTAATATGAAAATTGTAAAACAATTCATAAATTCTATAATTCAATCATCATACAATCATACAACCAGACATACAAGTCATATAATTCATCATCTCAGCTCAACAGAAAACATGAACATCAATCATACTATTTAATCTCTATTCATGCTCAAAATTAACCATAAGTTCTGAGCTAGGGGTAAATGATCTCTTACCTTGACCGAAATCCACTTAATTTGCTTATAGGAATCCCAAATTGAAGCTTATAGAAGTTCTCCCAGGCTCGAAATGGCACAAACGGGTTAAAATAAATACCTTAAATTGAAAAAAAAGGACTTATGGCATTGAAATGTCCATAAAATGACTATATGAAAAAATTGCTCAAAAGAAAAAGATGTGACTTTTGATATTTCGACGACAACACATGAGCAAACAGTCATCAACCTATGAGATGTAAATCGGGGTAGGTTCAGATGCGATCAAGCGCGCACTGGTAGGTTAAGGCAAGCTCGAATACACACTCAACATGTTTAGACGCACATCTAGCTAGGTTTGAATGACGCGTCAGGCTAATGTGGCAATGGCCTTGTAGCGACTCAAATTTTTATTTGACCTATTAGGTGAGTTTAAATGGTATTTTTGTTTATTTTTGGCTTAATTTATATTTTAGACCCTAGGGGTATTATGATAATTTGAACTATAGGGGTAATTTTTACTAAAGGTATTTTTGGAATTTGCAAGTACATTGACATTTATGTATTAACTAAATTTGTTTTTGTTATTTAAGAAAAAGAAAAAATGAAAAAGAAAAAGATTAGTTAATTGTTAAAAGGAAAAGAAATGATCAGTCCCCAGGGGATGTCGCAGTTGGTTGATGATTTGGGTTCTGAAGGTATGCTTCCTTCAAGATCCCAGGTTATTCGCTTCCACCAATCAGTTATCATTACGCTATCATCACCTTTATTGGAGTCAGTAGCACCACCGTCTAGATTTAAGTGACAACAGTAGGAAGAAGTCGCGTGTTGCCAAGCGATTCGCGAGGAATTGCCCCAACTTGCCTTCACCATGAGTCGACAATTGATTCATCACCGTCCTACCTACCACCTGTTGGGAATTGTGAGGTAGGAGCATGCATAAACGCGACGGAAGCGTGTGAATAACAAAGTATTTTCACAATTAATTAATCTAGTTAATTAATGTTAATAAATCTAATTAATCTATATGAATTTACGCTAGGTGATTGACATATTCTACATAATACTACTCACCTTGGTTGACGTCTCTGATCAATTCTAGCGGGTTTTTATATTGAGTATGATCGATTAATTTCCTTGGACGATCTTGAACGATCTTCCCTGTCTTCTAGGCTATGGATTCTTTGCTATACTAAGTGCTTGGTGAGAAAATTTTTAGAGAAGAGAGCTTCAAACTATTTTGTCAGAGATTTGACTAAGGAGGAAAAAGTGAACTCAACTTTTAGAGGGGTTTCTATATTTGAGAATTGGTTATTTTGAAATTGAGTGAGATGAGAATAAAGACCTGACCTCTCATGCCTCCTTATTTAAATGAGAAATTTGATATTCACATCCCTCCCCAGAGAAAACAAGATTTTTATCCCTCTTTGAGGGGATGGATTTTCGAATTGGGATTTTTGTCTAAGTGGTCAAAATAGGATAAAATATTAAACAAGTAGTCATATTTTAAAAAAGTTTCAAAAATAATTGAAGCATTTATTGATAGGAAAACCTGTATTTTTGAAAATACTTAAATATCTCTACCAGATTAATAAGGAGTAGAAAGAAAAACTAAGAAGAAGAAACATAATTATTCAAGAGAAAAATCTCTGTATTCACCATTATATTTGAAAAACTCACTACATTCCATTATATCAAATGCACAGTGAATAGCCCTCTATATAGGAGCCTTGCAGAGATGAAAAAACTCTTGATAAAATATATATTAATATAAAATGTCAGCTCATTCTAACCACAACAAAATAAGTATGTAAAGAAGACCCTTCTAGAATAGTAACATTCCTGAGATGGGCTGAAGAAAATGGGCCATAATAGTAGTTAATGGGCTTCTTTCCTACACCCCCTGCAAGCCAATGTCCGCTGGAGCCCGTATATTCAACTTGGACCGCAACGGAAGAAACGTGAAAGTAGACAATGGCTTGGTTAAAGCATCTGCAATTTGAGCTGTGGCTGGTAGGTGTTGAACTACAAGTTTATTGTTTAACACCAAGTCTCGATCAAAATAAATATCGAGTTGAACATGCTAAGTTTTTGATTGAAGAACTGGATTAGCATTAAGGTGAACAACACTTAAATTTTCACACCACAACATAGAAGGTCTAAGAAACTGTATAAACAAATCACGAAACAAAGAAGAAAGCCATACCAGTTCTGTGGCAACAGTAGCTAAACAACGATATTCTGCTTCCATACTAGACCGAGAAATAATGATTTGCCTCTTTGAGCCCCAAGAAACCAAATTTCCTCCAAAGTATACACAAAATCCAGATGTAGATTTTCGATCATCAGGGTCCGAAGCCCAATCAGAGTTTGCAAATCCATTCAAAGATAAACTCGAGGATTTTTGTAAGTATAAACCATGATGTAGAGTACCACACAAATATCGAAGTATTCTCTTAACTAGTTTCCAATGACTAAGTTTAAGAGCATGCATAAATTGACAGACTTTGTTAACACTAAAGGAAATATCCGGACGAGTCAAAGTAGTATATTGAAGAGCTCCAACAATGCTCCTATACAATGTCACATCACTGAAATCTTCTCCTAAATAAGCAGAAGGAATTTTACCACTCACCATTGGTGTAGGAGTTGATTTTGCATTGGTCATGTTTACCTTGGAAAGTAGCTCTTTAATATATTTAGATTGAGATAGAAGCATGCCTCCACTTTTTGGATAAGATACCTCAATACCCAAGAAATAATTCAGACAACCCAAATCTTTCAATGAAAAGGTAGTATTCAAGTAAGAAATTAAGCTAGATATGTAAGAATCAGAACTTCCCATGATCAGTATATCATCTACATACACAAGTATAAAGCAACTAAGTATTCGTGTGTTTAAACAACAGTGAGGTATCAGCATTCGAGGATTTAAAACCCAAAGATTTGAGATAAGTGGTCAATCTCTCAAACCAAGCTCTTGGTGCTTGTTTTAGTCCATATAAGGCCTTATGAAGATGACAAACATTGGACTTTCCAAGAGTATCAGTAAAGCCAGAGGGTTGTTCCATATAAACGGTTTTAGCTAGCACACCATGTAAGAAAGCATTGTTAATATCTATTTGACGAACATACCAATTGTATGCAAGAGCAATAGTAAGAAGAATGTGAATTGTTACTGGTTTAACCACTAGGCTAAACGTTTCAAAGTAATCAACTTCATGTGACTGATGAAAGCCTTTTTCCACTAATCGTGTCTTGTATCGTGATATAGTACCATCAGAGTTTCTTTTAATTTTAAATATCCACTTGCATCCAACAACTCTTTGACTGAAAGGTCGAGGAACAATAGACCAGTTTTATTTTTCTGTAAAGCATCATACTCTTCATTCATTGCTTTTCTCCAATGTTCACTTTTAAGAGCTTCTTTAACATTTGGTGGTTCTTCCTCTAAATATAATGATGTGATGAAGACTTTGGTTTAAATATACCACTTTTTCCTCTAGTTTGCATAGAATGTTCATTAACCGTTCTTTTTGCAATATATAAAGGAGCAGGCTCAACATTGATAGAAATTGGTGGCAGGACAGGAGAATTAGTAACATTAGGATGATCTGACTATGAATGGGGAAGATATTTCTTGTGAAGATGTATTCAAATTTGGCTGAGTGAAAGGCTGATTTGTGATTTGGTGTAAAAGCTTTGAAGAGTTTGACACTGTAAGAGGAACAGAAGCTGTCGATTGTGGTGAGTGTTTTAGAAATTTGTGCAAGGCAAATGGAAAGGTCAGTTCATCAAAAACAACATTCCTTGAGATATACACTCTTCCACAATCAGATAAGCATTTATAACCTTTATGAAGAGAGGTGTAGCCTATAAATGTACAAGGACTGGACCGAAAATTCATTTTATGAGAGTTATAAGGTCTGAGATAGGGAAAGCACTTACAACCAAAGACACGAAGTCGATCATACTCTGGCAACTGTCCAAATAATTTTTGCAAAGGACTCTCTCCATGTAGAACATGAGTTGGTAACCTATTAATTAGATAAACAGATGTAGAGAATGCATCATCCCAAAAAGCAAGAGGCATAGATGAATGTGAAAGTAATGTTAACCCATATCCATAACATGTCTATGTTTTCTTTCAACAATCCCATTTTGTTTAGATGTGTAAGGACATGAAACTCTATGAATAATACCACTTTTCTGAAGAATAGGTATTAAAGGTTTAAATTCAGTACCCCCGTTAGTTTGAAGTCTAACGATAGGCAACCTTATAAGTGTTTCCACCATGGTTTTAAAATTGACAAACACATTTGATGCTTCAGACTTGGTTTGAAGAAAATAAATCCAAGTATAACGAGAGTATGCATTAAGAAATGACATGTAATATTTAAAACCATTCCTAGACGTTATATGAGACGGCCCCTTTAAATCTGTCACAACAAGTTGAAGAGGAGTATTATAAACTGTCAATGATGAAGTATAAGGTAGGGCATGTAATTTACCAATGGCACATGAATCGCAGAATGAGGACTGTTTATTTATAAACACATGAGAAGACACTACATTTTTCATAACATTTTTGACTATGGGTGCAGTAGGATGCCCAAGTCTTTGGTGCCATTGATTAACATTAATGCTAGTGGAAATAAAGCTACTAGGTAATGTTGTATGTTTAGAAACTGTACTGTGATTTGAAACACTAGAATTCAATGCAGTAGAGTGTAGAATGAGGTCTGAAGCAGGAGCACAATTTTGTAATCCAGTGGAAGCTAGATTTGAGCAGAGTTGAGACAAATGGCCCGAAGAAATTGGTTGAGACAGGTTGAACTTGTAAAGACCATCACGGAGAGTCCCTTGAAGGAGCACTTGACTAGTTGCTAGAGCCTTCACGACACAAAAAGTGGGATGAAATTAAAAAAAAAAAAAAACAGAGTTATCATTAGCAAATTGTGAGTCACTAATAAGGTTCTTTGTAATAGAAGGAACATGGAGTAATTTATTTATACAAAATAGACGTGTAGGAGAGGAAATACTGCCATAACCGGTGTGAGTGATAGGCAAACCTGCTTCATTTCCCACATGAACTTGATTATTGCCATGATACTCTGAAGCTACTGAGAGATTTCCCAAGTTGTTAGTCAGATGATTGGTTGCTCCTGAGTCCGGATACCAGTTACTATCATTGTTGTAGTTTGTGTTAGCTGTCATTGCCGAGAGATAGTCATAGCCAACTGGATAGGGTGTGAAACCATAGGGACTGTATGAACCAAGTTGTGGCAGATTCACATTGTGTGCAATTGGAGGACGATATACAGGTTGAGGGGGAGCATCATTTTTATAATAGCATCGATTAGTAGTATGGCAATCCCTGTTACAAATTTGGCAGTGAAATTTCTTATTATTGTTACCTGACCGGCCTCCTCGATTAGATCAACCTCCTCCTCTGCCGAGATTGCTGTTGTTATGATATGACTTCTGATTATCAGATTGTTTTGGCTGAGAATGTTGAGCTAGATTCACCGTTGGAGGTGTACCTTCAATGTTGACTGTCTTTGCTTCTATTCTGTTTTCACGAGTCAATAGGAGTGCCATTACATCATGTACACTTTCGGAGTAGATCTTGGATGAAATTACAGATACCATCGAATCATACTCGTCACCTAATCCAGATAAGATGTACATTATATGGTCTTCAGATGATATAGGTTTCCCAACGGTTGCTAGGGCATCGACACAGTTCTTAATTTTAGAGAAATAATCAACTAGTGATAATCCTTCTTTCTTCAGATTTTGCAGAGTAGTTTTGTGTTTCATCACTTGAGCTAAGCTTCTGGAGTTGAATAGTTGTAGAAGACATTCCCAGATTTATCTTGTTGTTAAACAGTGAAGCATTTGTTCAATAATATCTTCACTCATCGAGCCTAACTGCCACGAGCATAGGAGTCGATCTTGTTTTCTCCAAGAAGTGTAGGCTGGGTTTGATTCTGTCGTGCTAGTAGATCCATTCCTTACCTCTATTACTTTTTCTGGTTCAGAACATCCTGACAGGATGTGAGATTTTTCAAGCAAACCATAGCTCTATAGTGCACATTCAACCTGAAATTTCCATAGCAATAAGTTGCTATTCGTTAATCGTATAGTGGTGACCTTGTTCCCGGGTGTAACCAACGCAATCGTCACTGTTGACGAGTTAACCAAATCTGAGTTATCACCACAGGCTTCCATCTGAGTAGAGAAGACGGAGAATGGAAGTCGAAAAAAAAAAAAAATCAGAGAGCGTCGTAAGACTTTGCAGCTCTGATACCGAGAAAGAAAAACTAAGAAGAAGAAACAGAATTATTCAAGAGAAAAATCTCTGTATTCACCATTATATTTGAAAAACTCAATACATTCCATTATATCAAAAACACAGTGAATAACCCGATATATAGGAGCCTTGGAGAGATGAAAAAACTCTTGAATAAAATATATATTAATACAAAATGCCAGCTCATTCTAACCACAACAAAATAAGTACGAAAAGAAGACCCTTCTAGAATAGTAACATTGCTGAGATGGGCCGAAGAAAATGGGCCATAATAACGGTTAATGGGCTTCTTTCCTGACAGGAGTCAATTTAGTTAGAAAAAAAAAAAAAAATCACTTGTTTACGGTAATTAGCGTCCCTATATATGAAACCGATTCCTCTGCATCATCATTTACCCTTCGTATATTATGTATGTATTCTAGGATTTTTTATGTGAGCAACGACATGTTTTGCCTTAATATGGTGCACTTATTCCGGTGACAATTTTTTTGTGATGGCTTCGATTCTGATGAAATTTTTTTGTTACTAAAGGCAACAATGATTTTTCCCCCTAAAGCGTTTTAGAATAAAAAATAAATAAACACTGGAATACTGATGGTCTTTCCCATTTCACGATGGCGTAAAATTGGGATTAGGTTCGGTGGTATGAACTTGCAAGTGTTTTTTCTTCACTTTCTTACTTTCCATGTTTTATTATTATTTTTTATGAAAACATTTGGGTTGTGAAAAATGTTGCATTACAGAATAAGACGTGGTTCTTTAATCTTAGCACTGTATAGTTTATTTATTGTTCTGGATATTTCAAAATATCAATTTCGCCAACTTAGACATTAAAATTAAGAAAGCAATGGGTGTTATGTGTTTATGTAAGAATTCTTTGTAGTGAGTACCATAGTGATACTTTATATTTATATAGTATAGAGAGAGAGAGATCAACATCGTTAACATGTAAAATAGTTGTTTTGTTCGATACTGTGTATGTTGTATTTATAAGTGTTCGACAAAACTGTATTATGATACGATTATACTTGAGGACTGAATCTAACGGTATAATCAGAAATATGAGAGTAAAAGAACAATATGCTTGATTCACAATAAATAGACGAGCTGGCTAAGAAGAAGATACGTAGAGCCCAATAAGAGAGAGACACATATACACTCAGGAAAGGATAAAAAATAACAAATTGTACAGAGAAAACAAAATAGCAAAACAACGTCATTTAGAGGTAATAAAAGGGAGTATGAAAATGATGTCATATTCAAAAGGACATTCTTTCATCCCCCTCAAGTGAGACGTCGACTGCAGGACACCGAGATTGCTGCGTAACTGAGTGAAAGTTGTTTAAGACAGAGCCTTAGTAAAACCATCAGCCAACTGAGCAAAGGAAGGAACATATTAAATACTTATATGTATTGCAAGAACTTTGTCGTGCACAAAACGGACGTCCAACTCTACGTGTTTGCTTCAAGAGTAAAAAGCAGAGAGGCAATTGATATTGCACTTTTGTTAGTTATCGCACCAAATGGAAGGAATATCAAGAGGTTTAAACTGAAGTTCTTGAAGAAGAGCAGTGATCCACGCGATTTCAGAGGTAGTGTGGGCAAGGGCCCTATACTCGGATTCAGCATTGGACCAAGCAACAACAAATCAGTAGAGCTGGAAAAAGAAACAAACCATAGTCCTTTGTTCCTTTTAAGTAGCGGAGTGTCACGATCCAACTTCGTTGTCGTTGCAAAGCGGTCGTGAGGCACTTGCTCTAACCCGCCGAGCAAGTCAGCCAAATGAAAATCGCAGAGCGGGTGGCACGACAGGGCCAACCTCCCCAAAAGAGCCTCGAGAAAGGTTTTCGAAAGAGAGAGGGAGAACGTTTTTAAAATACGTTTTATCTTTGAAAACTATATGATAAGATGCAATAAGGGACACAACAACAACTTGCATTAATCGTATAATCACTTGGTAGGAAGGAAGCTTCAAGAAGTCATACCCCCCTCTATAGTACATTTTGGAGCAAAATTGGTGTGACACCCTTGCATATGAAAATGGCGAGGAGTCAACACCTTGACAAAAATGAAGGAAACTATCCTA
>JBBMEG010000021.1:12552605-12562765 GCA_037832605.1 Cyclanthera cordifolia | reverse complement strand
GTGTTTTTAGTTAACAAAGTTTAGATCATAAAATTATTTTTAAGGAACTAAAAAGTTAGCAAACACTATTCACCCCCATCTAGTGTTGCCTTTCGATCCTACAGTTGTCACCCTTAGTCGAGCATCCAACCAGGCTTCACCACATATCTCGCCTGGATTCGCACATTGTCGGTTCCTTCCACGCGAGCCTTCAGTGCGCGACAGCTCTGCCGTGTGTCGCGCGCTTGTTTTGTCCTCGCGTTCGAGGAGCGGTAGCAGATTGGATGAACGTGCTATGTTAGCACCACCCGCGCTTGCCAATCGTCGATGCATCTCTGTTCGCCAGCAAGAGAAGGACGCGTGGAGCTCTCCTATGAACCCCCGATTATGAGGCTTAGCTTCGGATTAGCCGAACCTTGCCCAAGCCAAAAGCACCTCCAGCCTATTATGAAGCGTGCACATGGCCTGAGCTGACGAATCTGAGTTTGCCTTATACTACCAATCCTATTTTCGAGCCTCTTGAGTCACTATTCCACGCACCGACAAGTACCGGTTCACGCGCTGTTGTGAAACCCACGTGCTGTCGTGCTCTAGCAAGGGAAAATCTCATTTTGGCCCTTAAGATAAAACTTATGGCCCGAGTCCATTTTTTAAGGTTAAAGGAGTAGATTCTGACCTTTTTGTCATGTATTAGCAGTTTTATGTGAAGGAGTTCTAGAGGATTTCAGTAATGCATTTCAAGGGTTAAATCGAGTAGTTTTTGGCTAAGATAAGGGAATTGTTACCTAGTGTTGAGTCGTTGTGGTAATAAAAGCACGTACTAGAGTAGTTGCCCCTGATTATCTCGTTCATTTAATTGTTGTTTTACGATGATGTGTACTGTATCTGTTCGTATATATATATTGTCGTGAAATTGGTTGAGTATGTTAAACTCGTTGTATCTGTTAATTATGAACGTATAATGATAATGTGCACTGTGACTGTTCATATTCTCCAACGTAATGAATTAGGATGAGAATGCTAGATTCTACATAATCCCTGAATATAAACGTATGTAATAAGTGATCGCCCTAGCAGACCTGTGTTTATAATAAGCGATCGTCCTTGCGGGCCTGAATTTATATTTAGCGATCGTCCTAGTGCAAACTTGAACGATTATTTACCTATAACTAGAGACTCGATGAGGGGTAGCACCTATATGTTTCAGTAACCTAGAGTGTAGAGTCTCGAAGAGGGGTATTTCTCTTTTGACTGATTTCTAGGCTTCTTGTGAAGCTCTTAGGTGCTAACTTGATTTTCATGTTGTTTGTTCTTATATGTGTCTCATGAGGTCCTTTGCTAGGGTCCTTACTGAGTGTAAAAGCTCACCTTTGCTAGGGTCCTTACTGAGTGTAAAATAGGCCATATATTGGGTCGGGTCCTTACAAACTTAACAAGCAAGTCAGTAAAAATAAAGTAAAGTGAGTGACATAATTGGGAGCAACCTCTTGCACGGGGCTAAAGAAAAGGTTTTCAAAAAAAAAAAAAAAAGGAGAAATAAGATTTTGAAAATACTTTTGACTTTAGAAAGGTTATTACTACAAGATACCACAAAACCACTTCAACTATATTGCGTTCATCATATTACTTGGTTAAGTTGCAACATGTCATAGTCCCTTATAGTACATTTTGGACAACTTTTGATATGGCAGAGGCTTGCTATAAAAATATGCAAGGAGTCATACGCCTCCAAAGTTACAAGGAAACAAAACAACATGAAAAGTAAACCCTATACTATGACATGATAAAAAAAAGAGTCTAAA
This sequence comes from Cyclanthera cordifolia, assembly GCA_037832605.1. Classification (NCBI taxonomy): domain Eukaryota; kingdom Viridiplantae; phylum Streptophyta; class Magnoliopsida; order Cucurbitales; family Cucurbitaceae; genus Cyclanthera; species Cyclanthera cordifolia. The sequence continues at coordinate 12,560,984 of JBBMEG010000021.1, read as the reverse complement.
TGGATATGCGGCCATATGCAACATGTACTGGACAAACATGATTGTGACACTTAGTGTCTTTTCAGCAGAAAGAAACAACATGATCCTACCAACACTCTTTCTTTGAAATTATTTATGTTTTAAGATTTCTAATATTTTGATCAAGAGAATATATTGATAAGAGTTCTTTTGATACATCTTCTAACTATCTAAAAAAATATCTCTTTTTATATAGTTACTTTTATTTCTCTAAAAGTTAATTTTTCTATAGTAGTTTATTACCATAATTTTTTTTTTTCGAGATTACAATAATTTGGGCTGGGTATTCGATCCCATGAACACATGGTCCATAGGTATACACTAATGTCGCTGAGGGCTCTTTTGGTTTATTGCCATAAACTTACTTCTCTAAAATTATATCAAGAAAATACTAAATTATAGAAACTTAAAATAAAATAATTAAAAACCTAAAATAAATTTTAAAAGACAATCCTGATAAATTACATAGAACAAAAAAAAAAAAAAACAAAAATTAAACATTAAGAGCCTGTTTAAATAAAAAGTTTTTAAAATGAAGGGTTATGATTATTAGATGTTTTAAAATGATTATAAGAGACGTGAGGCAGATAAAACCTTGTTTAGATTGTAGTTATTAGTGATTGTGATTGCAAATTCTTATTTAGATTTTATAGTTAGGTGATTGAGCCATTCAAATAGAATTGATATTGTTTTATATTATATATATATATATATATATATATATATATATATAAAAGTTTTTGAGTTGCCTCCATTGGAATCTAAGTTTAGCAAACTTTAAATAAATCTTAAAAAATATTCTACTCAAGCACAACCTTGGACCGAGTATCCTTGAGTTAGTAAAAAGATATCGTGGTTCTTAAGGGCATGTTGTCATGGATCTTAACTTAATCGGTTTAAATTAACACCTCTAACACTTGTTTGTTTCACGGCTTACACAAACCTATAACTCGTGTTAATGAAACACAGTTTATTGAGGCATGCTGACAAATTCGACTTCATTTTCTCTCTCTCACTCAATTATGCGTCCTTTCCTCTTCCTTCTTTTGATTTTTCTCTTTGGTTTTTGTTCTGATTTCGCTTCGATTTAGGGTTCAAATGATTTTACACCTTCAATTAATATTATTCCTTATTGAATTTCGATTCGTTTAACAGTACTTGATTTGTTAGATTTCGATTCGTTTGATTTTGAGCCAATTTAAGTCCGAACCTCCATTTTCTTTGCAGATCTATATACCTCGCCACTGATTCACCATGTTTGTAGTCTTGGAATTCTTGTGGTTTTCATCTTTCTCAATCGATCTTCAACATGCTTGCCTTTAATCTCCAATCATGATGTTCATTTTTCCAGTCTATTATATCTCTTATTCTTTCTAAATTCTATTGTTCTAATTGAATGTTTGACATTTTCGTATACTATTAGAATCAACTACCATATTAAATGTACTTATATTCATTTTATGATCGTTTCAAATATTTGGATTTGTTTATGAAGCCTTGTCAAAACATCATTTAATTCGGGTTTACGGTTTTTGCACTTTTGACACATATTTTCCCTGTTTCATGCTTTTTTTTTCCTTCATTTTCCTCGACCTTCTTGTTTCATGCTACATCTATTTGTCATTCCTCTTTTATTTTGTGTTCTTCTAAATATATAAATGGTTGGTTATTATCCAATTAACTTCACACACCAACCATATTAACTCCTTTACACTTGATATTCTGATGACTATTTTGTCACATACCAACCATATTAACTCCTTAATTTACACTTGATATTCTGATGAGTATTTTTTCATTCTACTGATTGCATTGATTATTCGATTTGTTCCATTTATGAAGCAGATCTCACACAACCATCACTTTTAATACATTTGTAGTATAAATCAGATTCATGTCCAGTTCATTTGAGACTAATTCATTTTATTTGTGACATTTCTCAACTTATGAGTGACAACCTTTAATTTACTTAGTTTCATTTTTTATTGCTTTTGTCGATTTCTTTTATTCATACCCATGTTTTATTGGATTGGATTTCTTGACTTCTCCTACAAAATAGCTCATGTTTTTCATACATAAAGTATCTAAGATCTTTAGAAGTAACACCATCGTATCATTCTCTTCTTAACTTTGTATAATGTTATTTTCATTGTTTGGTTCAATTGCATGGTACACTTGTAAAGAAAGAATTACTTAAAAATTGTATAATGTTGATTTCTAATTCATTGCTTGGTACAGTTGCGATGAAAGAATATTTTAAAATTGTATAATTTGATTTTAAATTTATTAATTTGTTGCACCATTAATAAACATAAATATACACAACTCAAACTGATTTAGTGGATTAAACTAAAGTTTACAAATTGGATTCATAATCATATAAATAGTAGATTAAATGCAAAGATTTGCACTCAAATGAATTTAATAAAATTTAAAAGTTAGCCACCCTTCAATAAAATTAGTTTAAGTTATCAAAAAAAAAAGATTAAATAAAAAGAAGTTATGTATGAACATAAATATACAAGTCAAATTGATTTTGTGGATTAAACAAAAGTTTAGAAATTGGATTCCTAATCATATAAACAGCGGAAAAGAATTCATTGGGTAAAATTTAAAAGTTAGGTCACAATAAAATTAACTTAAATTGTGAATATAAAATGGATTAGATAAAAATAAATTAATTTGGACCCAAAACCATATTTCCTTTAACTAAGTAAATATATTAGCTCAAATTTTAGTACATGTTTAATTAAGTAGAAAATTTTCCCATTCTATTTATGTATTATCTTAATTTGAGTACGTGTTTTCCTTATTTTAGATTATGGGTTCGAATAAAGTTGTAGCGGTGTTGACTATACTATACACATGACAAAATCAAGTTCTTTTATTAGTGAATCTTATCCTCAACTACAATACTAGGAAGAAAAATGATAGCTCATTATTTAGACACCACTTTCGACAAATGACTATATTTAAATTGATAAGATAGATTGAAATAGCTTGTCGTGAGACAACAAGAATGGACCGTCACTGTTTTTGAACCTTATGCGACATGCTAAGGACATATGGTGGTCTTCAAGGTACTGAATGCATAGATGTTAACGAAATGGTAGCAATGTTTCTGAACATATGTGCACATGATGGTAAAAATCAGATGATTCGTCAAATTTTAACAAGATCTGGCGAGACTATTTTTAGACACTTCCAGAATATTCTGAGCGTTGTAATTTCTTGTCACGAAATTTGTGTTTAACATTCACGAACCAATTCAATCATCATGCACCGATAATAGGTGGAAATGGTTTGAGGTATAATTACCTAAACCTAATTGTTACCGCATTCTTACCCAGCCACATACCAAATTCAAAGACTTGTTTTTTTTCAAACATGCAGAATTTCCTAGGTGCTTTAGATAGATGTGAGATGCATGCTCCAACTGCGAATCGTGCATCTTTTAAGAATAGAAAAGTTTGATCACTATGAACGTTCTTCATGTGTGCGCTCCTAGTGGAGTGCTCATATATGTCCTTGTTGGATAGGAAGGATCGGCTGGTGACCTAGAGTTTTAAGAGATGTTTTGCCAAGGAACAATCAATTTCATGTCCAACTTGGTAAAGTATGAATAGAACGGCATGAATCTTCCCATTAACCAATTTTTTATTAGTCTAGTGTATTACTACCTTTGTGATGTTGACTATCCAAATGCACAAGGTTTCTTGGCTTCTTATAGGAGCGAACGTTATTATCTTTCAGACTAGAGAGGTTCTAATCTACCTTGTAACCCAAGAGAGTTTTTTAATAAGACATATTCATCAACAAGAAATATAATAGAAAGGGCATTCGATGCTCTAAGGAATTGTTGGGCCAACTTGAAGAAGAAGTTCTTTTATCCACTTAAAGTCCAAGTGAGAATAATAACAACCTATTGTCTTTAGCACATCTTAATTTGTTGTAAGATGAGTTCAACGATAAGTCTAGAGATATTAGGTGACGCTAACGCTGCTGTGACTCAAGCAGAAATTGAAGAGCAGCCTTATATTAATTTCGTCGAGACATCTCACAGTTGACCCATTTTCGTGATTCACTTGCTGAACAAATGTACCATACATTTCATGCTTTTAGTTTATAGACTTTGTATTAGAGAAATAATAATACTCTAAGAATTTATTTTTTGAATTATAAATTTGGACTAGTATTCTCAAATAAATTGAGACTCAAATATATTAACATAAAAAATAAAACCAGTAGGTCAGGGCTTTGGAAAATAAGAAACATTGTGGATCGCCTAGAAACAAAAGAACAATGAATGGCCTTCAAAACTGCCCCTTCAGGTTGCCCCATTTGGGGATCTTTCTCTGTCTTTCCTCAGTAACATTTAATAGTTTCACTGATAAAGGACTTTTGGCTTTCATTTTTGAAAACAGTCAAAACCCCTTTCCAATCCCTTTCTTCTCATCTCTTTCCCTACCTTATTAACTTTTATTCCCCTGTTTTCCATTTTTGTCCATATGTTTCAACTCTTTTCCTTCAGCTCATTGTTTTGAACTTCACCCATCCCATCCCCTCTCTCCGAAAAATGACCCCAAAAACTTCACACCCCAGCCCCTCCTCTTTGCAGCCCATCTTTGAAAAAATGGGGTTCTGTAATGTTTAAAGAAAAGCAAAAAATAAAACATGCCAACAGTTTGGGTGTCCTTGAAGAAATCCCTTCACTGCAAATCAGAGCCATCAGAAGTTCACGAGCCGAAAATCAGAAAAAATTTAGGTGCAATTTTGACAAGAAAAGCAGGAGGAAGATCGGGATGTTCAAGGTCCATAGCGAATCTGAAAGATGTAATCCATGGGGGCAGCAAGAGGCATTTGGATAAGCCCCCGAGCTGCAGCCCAAGATCCATCGGTAGCAGTGAGTTTCTGAACCCAATAACCCACGAAGTCATTCTTAGCAACTCCAGATGCGAGCTCAAAATCACCGGTTTCAACGGCGGTGGCGCCGCCGCAACAGATCCCTTTGTGGGTACTCTCACACCGGGCACGCCGGGCCCCGGCGGCCACCCCACAATGCATTACTTCACCCCTTCCCTTCGGTCTTCTTCCAGAAAGTTCCCATTTAGAGACGGATTTGAAAGCTCTTATAAATCTGGCGGCGGCGGGGGATCTCTTATGAGTAACAGAATCTCTTTGGAAACGGAGATTGGTGGCAACGGTTCTTCTTCTGCGGTTACTTGTCATAAATGTGGAGAGCAGTTCAACAAATGGGATGCTGCTGAAGCACATCATCTTTCTAAACATGCTGGTATTGAACTGATTAAATCACAATTTTCCTGGAAAGTTTCTGTTTGGCAACTGGGAAACTAACTTCCTCTTCTAGCTAGATTCAGCACTTTTTCTATTCCCATTCATACTATTGTTTTTGTTCTCCTGTTCCTTTGAAGCTTAATTGTGATGCATAATTGTTTAACTACGGTTAATGTTTATAATTATTATGCAAAATTGTGATCTCATTCTTTAATTTTTGGTCTTTGATTTAATAGCTTAAAAGCTGACAGGATAAACTTTATGAGCATTAGGAATGTGTATTAAATATAACGTTTGCTTGAACGAACTTTTATATTTCAGTATATTTTTACATGTTATTGGAACAGAAACTCATGTTTTTTTGTTATTCAGTGACTGAGCTTGTGGAAGGGGATTCGTCAAGAAAAATTGTAGAGATCATATGTAGAACAAGCTGGTTAAAGTCTGAGAATCAATCCGGTAGAATTGAAAGAGTTCTGAAAGTTCACAACATGCAACGAACACTAGCCCGATTCGAGGAGCATCGAGAGACTGTAAAGACCAAAGCCAGCAAGCTCCCGAAAAAGCATCCTCGGTGCCTTGCAGATGGGAACGAGCTACTGCGATTCCACGGCACGACAGTCGGGTGTTCGCTCGGTGTAAATGGCTCATCCAGCCTATGCACATCAGAGAAATGCTGCGTCTGCAGGATCATACGTAACGGGTTCTCAGCAAAGACTGATATGAAAGAAGGGATAGGCGTGTTCACAACGTCAACGAGTGCAAAAGCTTTCAACTCGATCGAGGGGCCGGGAGGGGATGAGGGGATGATGAGAAAGGCAATGATAGTTTGCAGAGTGATTGCAGGGAGAGTTCATAGGCCATTGGAGAACATACAAGAAATGGCTGGGCAGACAGGGTTTGATTCATTGGCAGGGAAAGTTGGGCTGCATTCAAATATAGAGGAGCTTTATTTGCTTAATCCTAGAGCTTTGCTTCCTTGTTTTGTTGTAATTTGCAAACCATGAAGGGGAAATTGTTGTGTAATATTTTTTTATTACCTTCTTCCTGTATTCCAAAATTTATAAAAAGAATTTGATGCTGGCACAAGGGCTTTTTATGTTTTGTTTTTTATTTTTATTTTTTATTTTTGTATATTTTATTTCTCTCAAAACCCATCTAAAATAGAATTGCACAAAGTTTCAAAATTCAAAATGATAGATGACTTCAGAATGTTTATAGTTGGGAATCACACAAAGCCAACCTGAATTTCCTGTACCAAAACATGTGCAGACAGAAAAAAATCCATGTTCAGAAATTGTACCTATTTTATGTTTTGTAAAATTAAAATAAATTATTTTTAACTTCATGTTCCAATACTTGATTGGGTTGCTGCCTTCAATTTTAATAAATTAACATACTGAAATCAATACACCTCTCAAATTCAAACATGCTCAACATATAAATGGATTATATTTTGAAACTTACTAAATCAAAAATTCATTAGTAACCAAACTAAGTTTTTTTTTTGTTTTAATAACCAAAAATTGAAAATTAAAAAGTTTTTCAAATATTAATTTTGATTTTGAAATTTAGCTAGGATTTAAATAATTCCTCGAGCGAAAACTTAAGATTTTAAAAAGCTAGAAACAAAAAGTCAAATAATTATTCGAAAAGTCAATTTTTTAAAAAAATTGATAGATACTTCTTTGAAATTATGGGATTCAATTAATAGAATTAAATTATGCTAACACTACAAATTTACAAATATTTTTGTTGCCTTAGGTAGCTTAATATAATAAAATGAAGAAAAAAAAAATTGACAATTATTTTATATTCACCTGCGATGAGTGCTGTTGATAAAAGTGAAGTAAAAAGCTGATTTGAGGGAAAAAAACCAATCAGTTTATAAAAAGGGGTGGTGGAGGAGGCAGAGAGTAGGTGGTCCTTCATTTGGAGGGACTTGTCCTAAAACAAAAGGTTAATCCAAATTAAATAACAAAGTTTAAGAAATGCTGTGGCTGTGTTTGCAAGCATATTTTAGAAGTGTCTTTTTTTATATGTCTCCATCCAACACAGCCTAAACTCATTGTGTTAAAGAGCTGTGTGCCCTGTATTCTTAAGCCTACTTTTCTTAACCGCTCTTCGCAAGGGCATCCTCCTATTCTTGGCTGCCCTCATTTATGATAAGGTAAGGGCCCATGCCCCAGCATCTTCTCTCTCACGGAAATTCTAATAGATAAGACCTCTACCTCTAAATTAAAAATTGAACTATTGTATATTTGATTTATCCATTTGTCTCTTCTTTCTTCATCTATCATTTGTTTTTCTTGCCTAAGATTATTATTGTTATTTTTTAATTTAAAAAATATCATTTTCGTTATAGATTTTAAGTTTTGCTCTATTTTTATCCTCTTAACTTTAATCTATGAACTTTCAAATTTATTTTATTTTAATATATGAATTTTCAATTGCCTTATTTTAATTTATTGTTTTATTTTCGTCTCTAAATTTTCAAAATACATTTAATTTAGTTCTTGTTAGAAATTTTTTTGTAAATTTTTCTTTAAAAAATTGCCACTTTTTCTATATTTTTTAAAAATCTTTCACATATTTTATTTAGTTATAATTATTAATATTGTTAGAACTAATTTGAGTAAATAGTAATTTCAAATAATTTTAGTATGAGGACTAAGATGGATCAAATTCAAAAGTTCAACTATAAAATTAGACTTTTACAAGTTCAAGAATCAAAATAGGATAAATTTATAAGTTTAGAGACTAAAATTAAAATTTTAAAAAAATCTATAAATTAAAATAAAATAAATGTCAATATCTTCTAACAAAAATTGTATTTTAACCTAAAATGAATGATCGATATTTAGTTTTATTTTATATTTTTAGTGGTTAATGGCAAAGCTTGTGATTCTTCTTCTGTATGTTCTTCCAACCCTCCTACTTTTCTTCTATCCTAAAACAAAACTTTGTCGATTATAGCCCACTGAACGTGGTGGTTGATTAATGAAATGCCATCACAAAAAAGTATTCATTCAAATAAAATTTTAGATGAAAATTTTCATATTTAAT
>JBBMEG010000021.1:12464168-12551287 GCA_037832605.1 Cyclanthera cordifolia | reverse complement strand
CAAGGGCATGGCCGAACCCCGGGGGTCGGCAAAGGCGAGGCTGACCCCCGGGGGCTCGGTTAAGGTGTTGGCCAATCCCCGAGGAGTCGGCAATGGTGTTGGCCGACCCCGGTGGGTCGGTAATGGTGTTGGCCGACCCCCGGGGGGTCAGCCTTGGTCTTTTTGTCCTTTGTTCGGGTCCCGGCCTCTTCCAAGACTTTCAGGCTATATTTTATGTTATAATAGTTGGAATATTGCAACTCCCTAAAATTTCCATTTGAAAGGTATTGTCCTCCAATCTGAGCTAGATTGAGAAAAATGGAAAAAATAACCCTACATGCACTTTGGTCCCTTTTTCGTAATGGAAAAAAAGTCAATTTGCTTAAAGGATAGTTATTTTGGTAATTTAACCCCTAAACGGCATTTTTGTAACTATTGTGAAGTTATGTTTCTATATATCTTTTTGTGTAGCTTTTGATTATCATTCATTCATACATATAGTAGTCGTCTCCCACTTTTAGCTCTCTCTCTCCACTGTTTTGTCACTGCCTCGTCGTCTCATCGCGTCACCTAATGTCATACATTACCTGTGTACTTGTTCCGATCTTTATCTACCCCAAAATCGGTATGCTTCAGCAATTATATTCAATCACATAACACTAAACTAAGGTCGATGCGCAAGTATACACAGTCATTATTGTAGCAAGTTTTAAATCTTAAAAAGGTCATTCTTCTCATGAATTTGAATTATTTTCACTCTCAAATCTAATACAAGAAATTGTGTTGGCGATTGTCTATCTCTAAAATAGAATTGTAAGGAATTGATCAAACAATAATAAATGATGTAAGATAACACTAAGAGATAGTAACAAACAATGATTAACACTGATTCAGTTACAATGAAAGGTCGACTGGATCAAGAATATGAAAATTAGATTGCTACAACATTGAATTTCATGGTACGAAGTGAATTACTGCTTCACTTATTCACTACCTCTCTCGAGTAATAGTAATTTCAATCGAATCTAGTTAACATTATTAGTTAGAAGGTTATCTCTAATTCCTCGTCAAATAGTTAGGAAAATATTTCACTATCCTAATGAATGCAATGCAGTTCTAATTTATAATCCTCCTCTCAAAGTAATCACAGAAACAAATACTAATAGATTGTCAGTCAAAATGTATTTAATCGCTACGGCAATGCATGTTAATTCATCATCTCCATATTCACAACTTTCACAATCTAAAATCTCATAAACCTAGTATGATCGAGATAAATTTAGTTCATTATCGATACATACATCACTAAATCAAAATAACAATAAATCATTATCGAAAACTAAAAAAGAATTGAAATGCTAATGAAATTGCAAAATAGAAATAACAAAGCAACTCAGAAATGAATCGAAACTTGAATTCATAAATATGAAACAAAGAACATTCAAAGTAAATGCGTTACAAGCCAAAAGCATAAATGAATCATAACAAATTCAAGAACAAAAGTACAAATTAAATAACAAAGGATTAGAAAGAGTGAGCTTGGATCGAAGATTGCAGAGACAACAATTTCATACTAACCTTTTTCCTTCGCTTTTAGTCTCTTAAGAAAAACTCAATTCTAAACTCTCTCTAAAACTGAATTGACAATCTAAATTCTATAAAGTCTGAAAGTAGGTTACAAATGCTCTTTCAATCCATCTATTCATAGTTTGCTTGTAGAAAGGCTTCAATGGCTGGGATTGTTCCATTTCATCTTAGGGATCATGTCAATCCAATGGTTTCTCCACGTGTTTAGTCAAACACACCCTTTAATAGCTGCCTTTCTTAATTTCTTCAATTCATCTCCCTTGTTTTGGCATAATGGTTTAGCTCAGCATTGGTGCTTGTCCTCATTGCTTTTGGGCTTCAAGTTATTTGCTCAAGCATGGAGAACTCTAAGACTTAGTTCATCTTATTAGAAATATGATTGACTCATACATTCATGCATACTAATCAAATAATTGTTGACAACTCATACTTCATATAAAAATTGCTACTTCTCATAAATGCATTTGGAATAAAATGCTTTCGGAATAAAATTTCTCAAAACCTTCTAGAATATGATAGTCTAAAAATCTTTTGCAAACAACAATTAACTCTCATATCTAAAAGCTATCAATACTTCATTGAAACCTTGCGCAATGCCGAGCTGTTGGAAGGTAACACTAAAAGCCAGCCTCTATGTCGCACAATCAAGCATCGTTAGTTCACGCTCCCTCTTACCATCGTTCCATTGCCCACAACACCTTCACGTGCGCATCCTCGACATAACCAATGGCTCAAAGCCCCTGTGCTTGCAATCATTCTGCACTGTCACCTGACTGTTGTCACCCCACATATCATCGTTAGTCAATTCACTCCTTGGCACTAGTGAGCAAAAATTTTATTTCTTTATGTTGGGTAATTTCGATGGCTCAAATCCATATTTATAGTCTTACTTCCACATTATGAATCTTTTATTCTTTTGGGTTGTTGATAATGTTTGGTTGTTCATGACTTTTAGTTTGGAGAATAAGTAAGCAAATGGATTTTAGTTCAGGTAAAGAACCTTTAACCCACCCCTGTCTTTTGTACACTGTGGCCCTGAAGTATATAGATACTATAGATACATGTCAAAGTTGTGTATTTGGATCTGTTTGCTTCCTTGATAACGTATGCCTATTATATGTTTTTATTTATGATTGTTTCGTATGACCATGTTATCAGATCTCGTTTAGGGCAAAAATGTAGACTATTATCTATTTGGCAAGATTATTATCCTTAGGTTTTGACATTTACTAGGACCTAGACAAGGTATATGCTCTAATCATGGTCGATATGCTATATAGTATATTTATGAACTATATGAGCCTTAAGGCATGGTTTGTATAGACTTATTTCATATAGTCCAAGCTCTCTGGCCTTATAGGGCCTAGTATGTACGGGTATAAAATGCCCTGGACTACGATAAGACATAGCTAAGTTAGAAACTTTTGAAATGAGTGTGGCAATTTGGATTTTAATATTTGTATTTTGTAACTTTGATTTTCATATCATTCATTGTATCGAAAGTCTAAGCATTTTTATAATTTCCCAGCTCTAGGGGCATTTTTCTAAGTATTAAATAAATTTAGGTAAAACAAAATACAATCTTATTAATTCTAAAGGCTTATATGAAATAAGTGAAAAGTGTTCTTCTATAAATACCAACTTAATACAACCCTAGTCTCACATTTTGACATCTTGAAAATTTAAGAAAAAGACCATTTCAGAGGTTACAACGCTATTAGTCGCCACTCACCATCAATCGCTATGAGATTCTAGATGCACAATTAATGCACAGTGATGAGTTGCGGGGTGATATTGATTTTAAATCTATTTAAGATGCGGTTGTTGCATTGGATATGCCCTAAACATCATAACTGCGCCTTAAAAATGTAAGTGTACGCCGTCAATCGTATCAAGTAATAAATATATCCTAGTCATTTCCTCAAGGACTGATTCTTTGAAGTAATTTCATATTCCGATTTGGGTAGATTAAAAAAACCTAAAAGTTGGTGAAATAGTTTTGAATGCATATGCCACACACAATGTAAATGAGGCAAGCATTGCCTTTAGTTAAACAACATCATGAGCAATGCTCACTATATTGAAATATGCATGGTAGATAAATGAATGCTAAGTAACATGCAACACATTCATAAGAGAAATAAAAATGTCAATAGTAAAAAGAAATGGCATGGTAAAAACTAAGTTTATTTTGCACATCAATGCCTTCTCCTAAAGCACACTCTCATTTGATGCTACCGCATTAAGAATGCGATATGTATTCATTAGTGAAGGACTATAAGAAACCTCTCTTAAGCCTACTAAACTACATAGTAGTGAATCTAATAATAACAGTAAAGACCTTTCAATTCACTTCCTTCTCCTGAAGCAAAGCAAAGCACAAACAATAAGTGAATGTCCGGACGACGCTAGTTAATTAATTTGCTTACTTTGTAAACATTAACCTCTATCATGCCTTAACTAGTTACTTGGTTATCTCATTACTAAATGAACATAAAAATACTTAACATGAAGAATGCTGACTACATTAAGAATGTGAAAGACATTACCAAAGACAATACAACCAGACGTTTTACATATAAAGAATGCATGGAACAACCTTATCTATACTAAGCAATTAGAATGCAGAGGACATCGCCAAAAATAGTACGACCAAACGCTCGACAAAGTGAAAGCATATTACTTCTAAGCATAAAGTAAAGGCAATAAAATAAACAACATAAATAAAAGAACAACACTTGCATTAAAGGAAAATAAAGTATGTTATAATAAATGTTGGACAAAAACTTAAAGTTAGAAAAGAAAATTAATAGAAATCCTTTGCATATGTGTCACTTATAGCAATGTTGAGAACTTAAGAACAGCTACCTTGCACTTCAACTTCTTGCTAGGTAAGTTGGTTACAATGTCCTGCGCAATGACATTGTCCTCATCTATGAGAGCTCACTCTCTCTTCGTTTTACTAGAAATCTATAAAATTGATCTTCACACTAATTCTAATTTTTTACCACAATGATATGCTAAATGATATCCTTATATATAGGCTAGAAAAAAACCCTTGTTTTTCTCTCGAATACACCACTTCCAAGATTTTAGGATCTTAATTTAGAAGATCAACGTGTCCTTACTTGGATAAGTAGAAATAGATCTTGGTCGGACAATCCATCATTGATCCATTTGAAATGATAATTTATATTTTCTCAGCTTCTAAATCTGATGCGGGAGAATGCGGCCAGCATCGGGGATGTAATTCACTTTGTTAATGCTCCAAGCAATTAAGCTTCTACAATTCTGCACTATATGGGAATGTTGTCAACATTAAGAATACGGCCAGCATCAGGAACATTTTGGCTTCATTGATGTCTATAGCTTCTCTTTCCGGTGCTAATTATGATTGATGAGTTTTAAGCAATAAAATGCGAGAAATATTCAAAAACATGCCTTAAAAGTGCATTTTTCACAAATCTCATCTTTCACATTCATATATTGACAAAGTAGTGACATTTTTCGTATGAAATCATGAAATGATTATATCATATTAACTTCTAAGACTCATGAAATCTTGATAAAAGTAAACTAAATATATTTATAAATGGAAAGTTATCACCCCCCCCCCCCCCAACTTGCATATTGCTCGTCTTGAACAATCCACTCTACCTATATAAAATTAATTGTTAGTTTTCATCAAATCTGCTACTACAGTGTTGTACACAATAATCTCACCATCAGAGTCTATAATCAAGAATCTCGTCATAAACTAAAAATATCTAGTCTTGGCTTTCAACCTTTGGTGATTGGGAACCTCATGACTATCCTTTATTCCTTTTACTTATTCCAAGAATAATATTTCCAAGTGCTCCAACTATTTTAATAACTTCTGCTTATATCCATCCTTCATTAAACATAGAATTCTATGAGTTTGACCAACGAATTGCTTTAGGACTCTTATTCCCACACACACTTTAGGAATCAGAAGTACCCTTTAGGAGTTTTCTATGCTTGTATTCACATCCCTTCAAGTCTAGCATTCATACTTTACCTTCTTACATTATGTTGTTCTTAAAATGGCACACTTCATTGGAGTGGGGCACCTAAGAAAAATAAACAATTCTGCAAGTCTTTTCATAGTTCTTAAGATGCCATACTTGAGAAAAGTAACACACCTAAGCAATTTAGAACAATCTTATAATTGAAACATTGGCTAAGTAGAGGAATGCTTTGAGAAACCACAACTACTAAGCCTTCATTTTTATTTTTATTTTTTTAGCAATGCCTTCCGCATTGCTTGTCCCCAAGTAGAATTTTGGTCAATTAGAGAACTAGGATTTCCTTCACCCCCAAACTTGAAGTCTTCATTGTCCTCAATGAAAGTGAATTCCTCCTCCAAATTTAAAGTTTTCTATGTTAAAAAAAAATTATGTTCAAGTATTTGGGTTCAATTTTGGGTGCATCCTCGTTCATTACTCTAAGCAAGGCTTAAGCTAGTTTAAGATTAGGGATATTCTAGAAATTTCCTAAAACCAAAAGCCTAAGATAGGCTAAATTGTTTTGGTTTGCTTAGAAATTTTCAAGAATAGACTTAATGCTGAGAGTAATGGGGCAAACATTAAATAACAAAAAGCTAATGCACATAACAATTTAAGTCTAACATGTATTAAGGAATCTTGGGAAATATGTAAGTAGGATGACAAGATTTTTCATAGATACATAGCAAATTTTTGTTTCTAAACTTGCTAAAAATAAAAAGAAACTAAAATGAAAGAAATTCAATTTGAAACAATGCTTGGGAAATTAGCAACGCAATTAGCAATATCATAGAGACCCCCAAGTTATCAAAAGCAATTATATTCATTACTTGCAGATATTCACAATATTTAACATTTCAAAAACAAACAAGTGATTAATAGAAAATAAAGAAAAAGAAAAGTATAGAGAAGGGTTCAGAATTCAGGACTAAGGCAACCAGATTTCTCCTCATCCTCGAGTATTGGGGAAAGTGGAACCCACGGTTGAGTGACCTCATTGGGGAAGCCAGGAAAGACGATGCCCTTTGCATTGGCTTAGAACACGTGCTTCACCAATGTGTCATGCGTTTCTGCATAGTCCGAATAGGCTCGAGACTGTACATAGAAATGCTTTTGCTAACTTTTAATTTCAACCAATTGTTTGTGGACTTCACTGATGGTTGCAATAACACGGATGCTCTGTCGCCTCACTACCACTCTTGCCTTTATTCTAAAATTTGATAGGGTGGTCTTGGTGGGAGGATTGCATCTACGTTGTTGGCTTTACTCATTTATCGATTCAAAGAGTAGTGATTGAATGTTAGAAGAAGATGAGACCTTAGTCTTGTTGATACACTTCTTATTTTCAGCCTCCAAAATGCACAGAACATCTATGTTGAGAATTTCATGGAGGTCATACAACAGAAGTGCTTGTGTCTTGGTTACATTAGTGTCGTGGGTTGTTGGCATCAAGTTCGTCTTCACAAAGTTAAGTCAATAATATGCCTTCGCACTAAGGAATGTAGTATGCACCATCCTCGAACTTGTTGTGACCTTCCACGTCTCTCTTGGGGCACCAATTGCTTCAATGCAGTCTTTTAACTACATCAGCATTGGCCTTGCCATTAATGTGTTATACTTTGCATTAGGGTTGCCCCTTAAGTTGAACGCTCTATTTCAAGCTACATCGCTCGATCTCTATCCCGCGACTTTGTTCCATAGTTTCTACTCGATGTTGATGGTTGTGTAAAATTCAAAAACAAAGTAGAGTATGCCTCGATGCTTAGTTGAATGAATGTCTATCATTCAGGCTTCAAGATGGTCTTTGACACTACTTTAGGCAATCTTGATGCTAGGAACCCATGTTCTTGTAAAAACATTTTAGTCTTAAAGGGGATGTACTTCACCTCTACTCTTCCTGAAACTAGGTCGATTCGTTAAGGCACTTTCTTAACGAAGTCCTTGCGCTTTTTGGATGCGGAGGACATTCCTAGCGAAAGGGCTATTCCCTTTAACTTTCTTCTTCACTCAGCCTCTACTCTCTCTAGCTCTTCTCTTATATGCTCCAAATTTATTTCTCTTTCATCATGTTGTTCTTCTTCAAACTTCATCTCGACCCTATATTTTGAGTCGAACTCTGCTCGTGGTACATGCTCTAGCATGTACTTTTCCTTCTCTTCTTCCTCATTTTCATCCTGTGCAGTTCATTTCCCATTGCTGGAAGTTGTGGATTCCAATGATGTGTCCAACATCGTCATTGCACCCCGCATCGGTACTACTTCCTCTAGCGTTTCTTGTCTTTGAGTGGGCTGGGTGTTACAAAATGTGACTTCTCTTAAGGAAGTTTTCATCTCCTCAGACTGATCATAAAGAATCTCGAGGATGATGGTCTTCAAGATAGTTCCCATGAGGTTGTTAGGGTGGATGGTTGGAGAAAGATGACACTCATAGCACCACTAAAGTCCTTTCTAATTTCTAAAGGATGATGAGAACATCCTCATCAGCCTCATAATCTAAGACTATGAAGTCTGCATGAAATATAAACTTATCTACTTGAACTAAAATATATTTAATCTTTCCTTTTGGATATTTAAATGATCTATTCATGAGTTGAAGTGTGACCGTAGTAGGCCTAGCTTTAGCAATGCCAAATGCCTTATAGATAGACAATAGCATTAGGTTAATACT
The DNA here is from genome assembly GCA_037832605.1 of Cyclanthera cordifolia. NCBI lineage: Eukaryota > Viridiplantae > Streptophyta > Magnoliopsida > Cucurbitales > Cucurbitaceae > Cyclanthera > Cyclanthera cordifolia. The sequence continues at coordinate 12,543,029 of JBBMEG010000021.1, read as the reverse complement.
AATTCCAAGATCATATAAAGCTCTCCCTAGAAATTTATCTCCAATCGAAATTAAGATGGTAAAAGCTTCGAGATCTCCTTCCTTCCTCAGGATTCTACTGTTAAGAATTGTACTACACTCTTCAGACAATAAAACAATTTAAATTTTTCAAATTTTCTCTTCTGAAAATAGCTTCTTTCAATAACTTAGTTTAATTAGGCATTTTCCTCAGTGCATCCATTAATAATATTGATGTGAAATTCATTGAGAATGTCTAAGAACTTCTTAAATTGATTCTCGTCTATTTTGTTCTTATTCAACTTTTGAGGGTAAGGTGGGAGAGTTGGAGAAAATGCAGGTGTTTGCTCTTCCTTTCTCTTTATCCTTGATTGAATTGTTTGATACTGGGCTTTTGGTCTTGCTACATTCTCCTTCATCTATAGCTAGATCTTCCAAAATTGCGCCTTCGACGTTGTCTATACTAGTGATACCTTTCACATTTGTATCGATGCTTGCTCTATCTTTTGATTGTTTATCCTTTAACTCTATCTTCAAAGACTCCCACTTCTAAGCTCAATAGCGTGAACTTGCTCTTTTTCGTCCCTCGTGGCATGTATAGTGTCCGATGGAAGTTTCATAAGGGTTTAGTTCTCAATTCAAATGCTACTTGCCCAATTTGCAACTCTAGAATTCTCATTGTTATTTGTGACTATTGATAGTTGCATCAGTCTTGATGATGTACTCTTTGAACATGGCTTCTAGCGAAGTTCCAGGAACTTGCTGTTAAGGAGTAGGTTTTCTAGAAATTTTGGTTATTGAAATTCTAACGGCTCACATATTCCTGGTTCTTATTTCTATAATTGGAAGAATTGTGTACTTTTGGTTAGGATATTGGATTGTTAAGTGCACCTGCTAAATTTGACCAAGAGAAATCATGATGATTCATTCCTTTAAGTGTATAATGATTAGGATATTTATGAGAATTTTGAGAAGGTCCGTAGGATTTTTGACTCCTATTTACATGATAGAGGCAAGATTATGTGAACAAATACAAGAACTTTCCAAACCACCATAAAACACATAGGTAGTTAAGAAATACAATAACTCTCTAAGTCCCTTCCATAATAGCTCCTTAAATCGCTCCCAGACTTCACTAAGTGTTTCATCCTCATACGGCTTAAATCCTATGATTTCATTTATAACTTCTGCATTTCAACTAGGAGGATAGTATTTCGAAATAAATTTTTCAGCTAGTGCTTCCTAAGATGTGATAGTGCGAGAAAGCAAAGTATCCACCATGATTTTAGCACATGCCTTAAGAAATAAGGAAATAATGTAAGTCTCAAGTAATCTTCTGTTACATCTGATATCTTAAATGAATCACTGACTCCTAGGAATGATCTTAAGTGTTGATGTTGATCTTTAGATTCAAAACCATGGAGTTGGCTAATGGTTTGAAACATCACAGGCTTCAACTCAAATCATCTTGCTCTAATCTCACGCCTAACAATGTTAGGGTTAAAACATTGGCTATAGGGTTTGGAACCGTAATATTCCTATCCCTCTCATCCAAAATCGAAAAGCGGTCGGCATTCATATTGTAGTAACCATTGTCAATGTCTAGCGCATTGGGTACGTTAGGTAAATTGTTACCTTCTAGCTAAGCCATTATGATTCTTCTATTCCTTAACTCCTATTGACGTCTATAGAAATAAGTTCTCTTAATTTCGAGATCAAATTCGAAAAGAGTGTAAAAACGCTTACTCATGCACCTGTAAAAAAATGATTGACTTTATTTGTAAAGACCCGACCCAGACTAGGGTCATTCCAAGGGTTATACCCTAAATGCATGATTAAAATGATCCTTAAAAGCTGAGACATGACAAATAAATGCCTCGTTTATTAAGCAAATATTAATCGTTTGAAAATGCGGAAAATGGGTACCCAGTTATAAAATCAAGGAAAAACTAGTAAAACGTCATACAATCAGAACATTTTTTTGTAAAGGAACATCCAGATAAACAAATGAGGAATAAAAATAATGCACTAAACCGAACATAATAACATCACGAGCCCATGGTCTTCCCAGCTTTCGATTAGCCATCCTGGTAGAACCCATGCGTACCTTTGAAGACCACAGAAAAAAAAAAGGTGAGTTATAAAACTCAGTAAGGATCCATAACTGGGATGAACACAAGCAAGATAATGAATGCATAAAGATCACAGAGCAATGCATGAATAATGTTAACAACGGGGTCCCATTAGAACCATGCAATTCTGGAGCGTCCAGTAGATGGTAAAGGTGACACTGGGGCTATTCTGAAGGAATATGCAACTCCCGAGTCCCACAAGATAATCTTATTCACCTTCGGGGCTACCCTTGTAGGGAATGCCACTCACGGGCCTTCGTTACAACACCTACGCGTGGATTTATTAGATGCATGTATAATCGAGCACATAACCTCAGAGCTATACAGTTATATATACAACAACTAGGTTGCAGCACACACTATTTCATAATATATCATTTAACAAGGCCACGCAGAATAGGGCATCTAAAACAACCAACATAATAATTATAACTGAATACCCTACACATGTTTTTATTTCTCCACATAACCCTAAGCTAAGGGTAAAATTCCCTTACCTTGGCCAAAAATCCACTAATTTAACCTTAGAAAGCTCGAACTGCGAGTCCCGAAGGCTTTTCCAAGTTCAACTGGCCAAAACAGGGTTAATAGATTAGAACTAGCGTCTAAAACTATCAAAAATGGACTCGGAGCATCGAAAATATCTGGAAACTTTCTAGTGATCGGTGCAGCGTGGGCAGAAAACTGATCTGCAACGGTGGCGCGTGGCCAAAATGCTGATGAGCAGTGGCGGCACGTGTAGCTCACGCGCGGGCAACAAAATCTCAGGGAAGGGCGACTTGGCGCGACAAGAGAGGCTGAAGCAGGCTCAGAAAGCACTGGCGTCAGGTTTTTAGTGCGCTGCTAGCTCGGGCGACCAGATCTGTAGGCTTAGAGAACATCGGCCAATAAGGAGCTGGGGCATCAAACCTATCGGCGGCGGCTGTCGTCATTGAAATCCAACACGACCGTTGTTTGGCTTCGAGGTCGTGGGACGGCGGCATCTGCGAAGGCAACATGCAGCAGCTCCTGGTTTGCTCATGCTGGCGGCTACACAAACTCCCACCCGAAAACTCTGAAAATGGCGGTAACACCTTCAGCTTTTTTCGATGGCGTACAAAAATCACAACCAATGATTGGCTGTCAGAGCAGAATTCGAGACGGTTGTCGGCGGCAATGATTGAGCTGTCGGACGACAGAAGAAAATGGCGGCGGCGCTGAAATTGAGAGAGACAAAATGATTAGATCAATCATTTTGTCTCTTTTGGCTTTATATATAAGGACAAAAAATCATAGAAATTTTCCAAAATGACCTTGGGCTAAAAATGACCATTTTACCCATAGTTTTCAAATTCCGACTACACACCTCTCGAGATATGACTAAAAAAATACTTTTAACTCAAAATAAATTTCAAAACAACTTTTGAAATTCTCGATAAGCCCAAAATTACAAAACTAACCTTGAAAATTTTGGGAGTGAAAAACCGTGTTGTTACATTATTAACCTTTACAAAACAACTAAAATCTAAATCAATCTCGGGCAATGGTGCCGAAAACTTGATGGGGACGGAGGGTGATGCTGATTTTAAATCTATTTAAGATGTGATTTCGCATTGGATATGCCCTAAACATCACTATGGTGCCTTGAAAGATAGTGTATGCTGTCAATAATATTAAGTAATAAATCTATCCGAGTCATTTTCTCAATGACCAATTCGTTGAAGTAACTTCATATTTTGATTTGGGTAGGTTAAACTAACATAAAAGTGGGTGAAATAGTTTGGAATGCAGATGGGACACACATTGTCAATGTGATAGGCATTGTCTTTAATCAAACAACATTAAGAGTAATACTCATTATATTGAAATATGCATGTTAGATGAATGGATTCTTAGTAACATGCAACATATTCATAATAGAAATACAAAGGTTACAATGGGCATGATAGAAAACTATGTTTATAGTGTACATCAGTGCCTTCTCTCGAACCACACTCTCACTTGATGCTAACACATTAAGGATGTGGTACGTATTCATTAGTGTGAGGCTATAGAGAACCACTCATAAACCTACTAACTTCATACTAGTGAACCTAATAACCACAGTAAGGACCTTTCAATTCACTTCCTTCGCCTGAAGCAAAGAAAACCGCAAATAATAAGTCGATGGACGGCCGATCCTTGTTAATTAATTTGCTTACTTTGTAAACATTAACCGCTATCTTGCCTTAACTAGTCAATTGATTATCTCATTACTAAATGAACATACGAATACTTAGCATTAAGAATGCTGACTACATTCAGAATGCGGAGGATATTGCCAAAAAAAAGTACAATAAATAATGCATGCAATAGTCTTATCTATACTAAGCAATCAAAATGCTGAGGACATCACCAAAAATAGTACGATCAGATGCTCAACATAACTAAAGCATACTACTCCTAAGCATAAAGTAAAGCCAATCAAATAAACATCATAAATAAAAGAACATAACTTGCATTAAAGTAAAATAAAATACGTTAGAATAAATGTTGGACATAAAATTAAAGTTAGAAAAAGAAATCACGTGCATATGTGTCACTTATAGCAATGTTAAAGACTTTAGGGAAGCTACCTTGCACTTCAACTTCTTGCCAAGTAAGTTGGTTACAATGTCCTATGCATGGAAATGTCCTCAGCTATGAGAGTTCACTCTCTCCTTGTTTTACTAGAAATCAATAAAAACAATTGATCTACACACTAGATCTAATTTTCGACTATACTAATTTGCTGAATGATATCCCTTTATATAACCTTTATTTTTCTCCCCACTACAGCATTTCTAAGGTTTTAGGATGCTAATTTAGGAGGTCTTTGACTTGCTGCCAAAGTGTCCTTAATTAGATAAGCAAGAATAGATCTTGGTCATACGATCCATCCTTGATCCGAGTAAAATGATACTTTATGTTTTCGCTACTTCTAAATCTGATGCGGGTAGAATACGGGTAGCATCAAGAATCTACTGCCCTTTGTCAATGCTCCCTACAACTGAACTTCTGCACTTCTATACTATATGAGAATGCGACCAACATCAGAAAAATTTTGGCTTCATTGACATCTATAACTTCCCTTTTTTGTGCTAATTATGAATGTTCATGGCATTGATGAGTTTTAAGCAATAAAATGCGGGTATCATTAAAAAACATGCCTTAAAAGTGCATTTTCCATATATTTTATCATTCACATGCTTATATAGACAAAGTAGTGCATTTAGCCCATTTAGCCAATTTTACATATGAAATTCTTATGATACTAACTTTTTAAACTCATGAAATCTTGATAAAAGTAAGCTAAATAACTCCCTAAATGGAGAGTTATCACACATCACCACAACCACCATCGAATGTGCACGGAAGCTTCGCTCTTAAGGGGTGTTTTCTAAAAAATGTGTGAAAATATTTGACTAAAAAAAAAGCAAGGATAAGTTGAAGCAATGTGCAAGTGATTGTGGCTAGTGGTGTTGTTAAATTGATAAGAATATTCATAATGCACTTTGCATTGGCTATATCCTAAACCTTATTACACGAATGTTAATTGTAATCAAGTAATAAACCCTAAGTCATTTCCATAGGGACTCTTTAGTTTAATAATTTCACATTCTAAATTTGTTGTCACATAATATTCATATAAAAGGGGACGAATTGGTAGTTGTAAATTAAAGAATGCGGGAAACATGCTTATGCAGTGGACATCGTCTATACACAAGAACCAGCTTTATGACAATCAACTACATCCAGACATATGTTAATAAACAATTGTACGAAGCTATAAAGTAAAGTTAACAATAAGAACACAATAACATTAACTATGACAGTTTTTTTGTAAGAAAAATGATTCATACTACACATCAATGCCCTCTCAATGTACATCTTTGCTCAATGTTAATTACTTTGATTATGTAGTCTGCATACACTAGTGAGATTATTATTCCTAACCTCGCCCTAAATATATAAAGTCTTATATTAACTTAATAAACAATAGTAAAAGATCTCCAATTACCCCCTCTCTCTTGAGGCGAAGCAAAAAACACACAAAAAGTAGATGGTTCATCAACCTTGCTAATTAACATACTTACTTTTTGTAAATGGTTACTTCTTCCTTACCCTTTGATTAATTTTCTTTTTAACTAACTTAACTAACAACTACTTAAATATACAATAAAAAACAATGTGTGCAACAATCACGATGCAGGGGACATTGTCATCCACGTGATGATAGAATAACATCTCATCTACATATAATTAAAACATGCTTCTAATAAGTAATCCTAACTTAATCACCATAAATAAATAACAAAGATAATAGATAAATCAGATAGATATTGTAACACCCCAAAAACTACAAGGTGACATTATTTAAATAATCACAACGAGATAACAACCTGAATTCCAAATTTGGGTCTATAATCCAACTACAACCTCGCATAACCTATCAATATCACGCAAGTCTCACCACACAACCATATAGAAATCTATCCTGAAATATCATAGCACAGAGTGAGTATATACATACAAAGTAAGTAGTTTTTTTGTGTAGTAAACTATCATTCATCAACGAAAGCTAAAGGATCACACCAGTAACTCACGTTCACAGATTGACCATGTACATTGTACTCGAAATCTCAAGGTTTACAACCTGTAACAGTTCATCACCCTATGTGACATACATCTATGTTCGTCAATTTAGAGTGCAACTCTCAATCCACTAAACTCTTTCACTTGAGTGTGAAATTCATCTACACATTCTACTTCGAAAAACATCATTCGTGCATCAACTGATAACTAGCTAGCAACACAACTTATAACTAGATGAGTGCCTCAAAAAAATCATGGTAAATCGTTAACTATACAACATTCAAAGGTATTCCTCAATTAACCCTTGACATTAAGAGCAAACCAATACAACATCACTCACGCTTAACCATTCTCTCTATTCTAATTATCACCTTGCATTTATGGTTACCAGTACCTATATACCAAGAGGTATTCCCTTAAGAGAGTACGTTTCTGCATAAGTTTTAACTACTTGAATGACCAATCTTACATTAGTCGTCATGCTAGTCACACCAGGACACCTCTTAGCTCTTTAACATTCAATCTCAACCCCGAGAACCAGGCTCCACTCCCTACTCTTCCAACAATCATTGAGGAATATGAAGCTAGCATATGACATAATTGCTTCAGAGTCATACACGCTAACCTCACTGAGTTCAAGCCTGTAACACTGACCATTCATCAGCTCACAATACTTATCACACTTCATTATTCAACAATAAAAATTCATATTTGTCTTCATTCATGATTTGACTCATAGTATACCATTCAAACATATTTAAACTAACACCTCAAACAATCGTGTATCGCTCATGTGCAATTTAATATCCTAAACATATGAATACAAGCTGAAACGGGTAAAGCATGACTAACAACTCGCCCCACACTTTTAAATAAGTGAAAATCCATTAGCAAACTCACCATAGACTTTGAAATAAGTGAAACACCCTTAACAACTCACTCTGCACTTTCAAAGCAGTAAAACACTCTTAGTAACTCACCCTGTACTCTCAAAGGAATCAAACACCCTTAGCAATTCAACATACACTCACAAAGAAGTAAAATCAGCCTTACCAACTCATGCTGCACACAGAAAGGAGTGAAACACCCTTAGAATCTCACTCTGCACTTACAAAAGAATGAAATATCATTTCAACTCACCCTACAATCTCAAATGAGTGAAACATCTCTATAATTCATCATACTCTTAATTGAGAGAAACATTAATAGCAACTCATCATCCACCCTCCATTGAGTTAAACATATTAATTAATTTACCTTGTACTCCCAAATGAGTAAAATATCACTAGCACCTCACATCACACTCTCAATTAAGTTAGACACTACTAGCAACACACTATACTCTTACAATAGTAAAACATCACTAACAACTCATATATCGCTCAAAGAGATGAAAAAGTACCTTTAACCACTCATACATCACTCTTAAAAAGCGCAACACAATGTTTCGAGCTTTGAACTTCTAGAACCTATAGATGGTCATCCACTCAAAAATAGAAACATCAGTTTGAATAAAAAATAAATGAAGAGCGAGATGACGTTGTTTCCTTTAGAAACGAAAATCGTGTCGCTTAAGCACGAATTAGCGACCACATGTTGCACCCAATGTCAGATCCTAACCAAAATGATGTCGATCAAACTAGGTCAACTATTAATCTTGACTTTTTTTTTCTTTAATTAAGGTATTACATAGATGAAAATAAATATCATTGCATTGAAAGTAAAGTATTCAACAAACAAGAAATAAAATAACAAACATAAATAAAATTAGACAAAGTATAAGTTAGAATGGAAATAAAATAAAAGAATTTCTTGCTTCTACTGTCACCAAAAATAATGTTGGAGACTTCGAAACAGCTACCTTAAAGCTCAACGTCTGGTCACGATAGTTGATCTCAATGCCCTCCGCATTGACAATGCCTTAAGCTATGATATTTCTCTTCCTTTACAATTCATGACAATTCGACTAAAGTAGTTAACTCACAATTTGACTCAAATTTCGACATTTTGATCCACTGGTTAAAGGTTCCTTTTAAAAGGCAAGAAACACCTTGATTTTCACCCATTACTCCTTTTCCGCCTTTTTAGCATACTATTTTGGGACACTTTGACTTGCTGCCATAAATTCTTACTTGGGCAAGCAACAATGAATCTTGGTCGCTCGTCCTTCTTTGAATCAATCTGAAATTAATTATTTTATTTTTTCAATATTCAATTCAGATTCGAGTTGAATGCGACCAGTTTTGGAGATGCACGGCCTTTATCAATGCCTTCAGCATCTACACTTCTCCACCAACATGGGAATGTGGTGTCAACATCGACAATGTTCATACTCAGGCAATACTCTCAACATCTGTTTTCATGTGCTTACATGAATTCTCACAACATTGATGAGATTTTAGCAACAAAATGCATAAAACATTAAAAAACAATGCAATAAAAGTGTCATGTCAACATATTTCGTATTTAGCATGCTTGAATTGACAAAGTGGTGTATTTAGCTTAATTTCTATATAAACTCATGCATTTTTTATATTTTTTGCTTTAATAAATAAGTAAAAAGCATGAAATCTTATAATATTAAAGCTAAATAACTCTCTAAATGGAGAGTTATCACCACTTGAATATTGCTCATCCCGAGCAATTCTCTTTTCTAAACGGATAAAAATTAATTGTCAAGTCTGCTACTATGACATTTTCAATAATAATCTCAGCATTAGGATCTATTTTCAAAATTTTCATCATAAACTAATTAAAAGTACTAACTTGGCTTTTATTCTCTGTTGATTGGAAACTTTTATGACTACTCTTTGTCCTTTCTATTTTCTTATTCCAAATGAGAGTAATATTTTCAACTGCTTCTATTAGTTAAATGCTACTAGCTTAAAACCATCATTTCTTAACACTTAGAATTTCATGAGTTTGACCAACTAATTGCTCAAGACATTTATTCTTACTCAATCTTATGGTAGCTCAAGTACCTCTGAGGAGTTGTTATGCTTTTTTTCGCATTTTCATCTGTGATAGCATTCATACTTATCTGCTTACTTTCCATAGTTCTTAGAATGGAACACTTGATTAGAGTGTCACACCTAAGAAAAAGAAATAACTCTTGAGACTTTGCATAGTTCTCAAGATGGCATACATGAGCAAAGTAGCATATCTAAGAATTGGAACAATCTTAGAGTTGAAGCATTGGCTAAGTAGAGGAATATTTTGAGAAACCATGACTACTAGCCTTAGTTTTTTTTCTTTTTTTTTTTTCCTCAATGTTTTTTTCATTGATTATCTTAATCAAAAATTTGGTCAACTAGTGTTTAGGGTTTCTTTCACCCTTAAACCTACAGTCTTCATTGTCCTCAAAGAAGGTGAGTTCTAACCCCAAAACATAGAGTTTTTTGAGTTTGAAGAAATGATGTTTAGAGCTTTCTTGTTTAATGTTTGGTGCAACTTCAGTATATTACTCTTAACAAGGATTAAGCTAATTAAAGCTTAAGGATATTCCAAAAATTTAAGACTAAAAGTCTATAAGCTAAGCTAGCTAGTTTTGGTTTGCTTAGAAACTTTCAAGCATACAACTAAATGTTAAGAGTAATGAGACAAACATTTAATAACAAGAATGTATGCGCACAACTATCAATTCTAACAAGCATTTCTAATATGAAGAACTTGGAAACATGTAAAGGATACAATACCAAAGATATTTCATTGAAAACAATGGATGATTATTCTAAGTCTAGTGTTATGCAATGTGTGGGACATTGAGAATCTAGTTAGCAACAATAGTGAAACATTGACAAGTCAGAAGAATTCATCACAATAAAAATTAAACAAAAACTTATTTACTCATTATTTTCTCTAATTACAAAGATAAACAAAATAAAAGATTTACAAGTAATGACAAAAATTAAAGAACTCCCTTTTTTAAAAGACAAGGCTCTAACTAGAGGAACTATCTTCCTCTTCGATTTGTGAAGGAGGCTCCCAAGGCTGAGTGACTTCGTTTAGGAATGATGGGAACTAGATGGCCTCTACATTCCTCTTGACCACCAACTTCATCAATGCATCTCGCCTCCCTGCATACTCCTAGTATGCTCGAGCTTGGTCAAAGTAGTGCTCTAGCTAGCTCTTCATCTTGGCCAGATGTTTTAACACCTCACCAACCCTAACCACTACCCCAACACTTTGTTGTCTAATAACTTTCAATTTAGAGAGTTATTTAGCTTCATTTCTATAAAATTTTATGCTTTTTATTAATTTATTTATTAAAGCTAAAAGTCTTAGAATTGCATGATGTTATATGGAAATTCAACTAAATTGATCACTTTATCAATTTAGGCATGATAAATATGAAATATGTTGAAATGCACTTTCATAGTATGTTTTCTTAATATTTCTTGCATTGTATTGCTAAAACTTATCAATATAGCAAACGTTCATGATTAACATGAGAAAATAAAAGTTGAAGATATCGGTTTGATCAGAATTTTACTGATGTTGGCCACATTTCCATATTACTGCAGAAGTGCAGATGCTAAAGGCATTGACAAAGTAGTGTATCTCCAATGTTGATAGCATTCAACTAGGATCAAAATTAAGTATTTAGAAAAATAAATAAATAACTTTGGACTAATTCAAAGGATGATGAACGTCCAGGATTCATTGTTGCTTATTAAAGAAAGGTTTTGTGGCAGAAAGAGAAGATACCTCAAAATAAAATGTTAAAGAAGTGGAGTAGTGAGAGAGAATCAAGGGTCAGAGTCTCATTGTTCTATAAAAGGGACCTTCAACCAGCAGATTCAATGTCGAATTTTGAAGTCAGTGTGAAGTCAATTGTTTTGATTGAATTGTAGAAGAATCATACAGAGAGGAAGTTATTCCAGTAGCTGAGGACATTATGAATGCAGAGGACAATCAGATCAACTATCCTGATAAGAGGTTGAGCTGCTAGGTAGCCACTATAAAAGTGCTCAATATTGCATTTGAGTGCGCATAAGCAAGGGATTTCTCATTCTTTTCCTTTTCTGACTTCAAATTATGTCCAACGTTTTATTTTTTTATATTTAATTTATTATTTTATGAAATCCTTATTTTTAATGCAAGTTATGATTCTTGTAATTGATGTTATTTACTGTCTATGTACTTAACTTTATGTTTTTAGGATTATGTCGTATGCATTCACTGTGTGTTGGGAGAGGTTGTATTATTTTGGTCAATGTCCCTCGTATTATGATTGTTATAATCATTATTTCTATTAAGTAGTTGCATTTTAAGTTAGAAATAAGAAAGTAAGTTGATTAGCTATGGCAAGGAAAGAAGTAATCACTTACAAAGTAGCATGTTAATACTTCTTGTTTGCTTTTCACTTTGTTTCGGGAGAAAAAGGTGATTATAGATCCTTAATATTGTTATTAAGTTACTATAGAGCTCTATAGCTTAGGGAGAACTCCCATATCCATCCCACTAATGAATGCGAAACACATCCTTAAGCCGAACATCATTAAGTGCAGATGTACTTTAGGCAAAGCATTAGTGTGTAGTATAAGTTTTCCATCTTGTCATTAATCTTTCCTATTTAATGTTCTTTGTATTTTTGTTATTTATTTACTGTTGTTACTTGATTTATTTTTTATTTTTCATGCATGTTTCAATATAGCTAGTTATTGTTCACAACACTGTTTTGCTATGGTCAATGTGTACCACATTGACCATATATCCCGCATTTACATTATAAACCAACTCAACCCATCTTTTATGTGAGTGTTTGATGATTCCCAATCTAGAATATTAAATAAAAAAATTAGTACTTTTGGAGATTTCTTAAAAATTTATATTACTTGATTACAATTGACAACTGGCACTTGTTTTTTCATCCATGTGGTAAGGCGTAGGACATAGCCAATGTGAATCGCATTATAAATATCTATAGCAATTTTAAAGCATTACTTATGCATGATCACTACCACCCTTACTCTAGATTTAGGTATTTTATATTGCTGGTCTTGGTGCTAAGATGACGTCTGTGGATGTTGGCCACTTTCCCTAGTCGATGCAGAGCAGTGTTATGGTGTGCAAAGAAAAACTATTTTACCTTACTTCTTGTTGATGCAGGGCTTGACTTCAGCCTCGATTATGCGACAAACATTGATGCTAAGGCTGGCATAAAGAGCATATAACAGTAAGTCAAGCTTTGATTAACATCTGTGTCATCAGGCTAGGGTGTGTACTTCTCGAACCGGCTAGGGGGTACCCCTCGTCATTCGGTCTTCTATTTTTTCACTAGGCACTCTTTTGCCCTTCGTTTTCGTGATTCCTTGTAATCAGCCTCACAATAGCTGTCTGACTTCTCGTGCTCTAGAATGAGCGCCTTCCCTCTGTGCCTCCTCTAAAGTTGACCAGCTCCCCTACACTCATGTACTTTTGTGTTCTGGTCATCACCTTGGCATAAGTGAGTGGAGCCTTTTTCCACAGCGACCACATGAATTTTTCATCCCTGATTCTGGCCACGACTGTTGCGAGAGCCGTGCTGTCGGAGTAACATTCAACTTGCAGTGCCTCGTTGTTGAAGCGCGCAATGTACTCTCGAAGAGTCTCATGACTCCTTTGCTTCACGGTCAGTAGATGCGTGATTGGTTTCTTCTGATCTCGCCCTCCCAGGAATTGGGTGACGAAGGCTCTGGCAAGCTCACTGAAAGAAGCAATAGACTTGCGCTTGAGGTGCCTTAACCATCTTCGAGCTGGTCCCGTGAGCATGAACGAAAACGCTCTGCACTTGATTGCCTCCCGGACTCCATGGAGTTCCATCCATGCCCGATGGGAATCCAAGTGTTATTCAAGATCTGTAGATCCATTATACTCCTTGATTGCAGGGAGCTTGAACTTTTTCAGGACAAACTCCTCCATGATTTCAACAGTGAAGGGAGGGTCGATTTGGTCGACCAAACTGTCCAGGTCCAGTCTGTCCTGGTCTTGCGCCTTCTTCATGCTCGGCAACTGGTCTTGGAGGAGACGAAGTTTGGCTTTTCAAGGTTGTGCCTCGGTTCCGTCACACCCCGTCTCTATTTGGCGTTGGTTGAGCACATCCTTGAGATCCGCTCTTAAGTCTAACCCGCCGTTCGGGCACTTGGAGTTTTTGGGGGACCTGTGGTGCATGACCCTCGCGTGGTACTCCTTGGTTGGCTACTTCAGACTAGCTCCAAGAGAAGACTCTGTTGTTCTAGATCCGATCCTCTGTTAGACCGAATGCTCCTTCCTCCGATCATTACCGCCCAGTTAAAGTCGTTCGACCGGTCTTCGGTGTCAGGAATGAGCATTTTTCGGCATCTCCGTGGCTAGGGATTTCCCTTTTGGCACGGTCTCGAACCAACGGAGCTGATTTCTCTGCTGCAGCTTTTTTCTTGGTCGGTTGTCGCCGCGCTGCCACTTACGGTGCCTATTGGTTCCCGACGTTAGCTGTCTAAGCTGGAGGAGATTTTTGGAGCAACTCTACCAAGTGACTCAAACTTTCTGCCATCCTTTCCACTTTTCCTCCAAAGCTTTGAACTTCGGGTCTGCACTCTCCGATTCTTGCCTAGCTACCGCACCTTCAGAATCTGGGTGGTTTTCGACATGAACGACGTCATGTCCTATGAAGGCAACCCTCTTCAAAGCGTGTTCTACGTCTAATTTTTCATCGACACAGTGGTGGTGGCCGTTCTCAAAGTTCGACATTTTTCCAAGAAAATGTGTTTGGATTTTAACGTTTAAGGTAGAACACTCTGTCACTCCCATAGACGGCGCCAACTCTTGATGCCAAAAAATGGTCAACAGATATCCACAGTAAGAATTTGTTTATTTGATGACTAAAAGGTCTGCAAAAAAGTGAATTAGGACACACCAGTGTGGTGTGAGCCACAAGGCCTCTGATGCCTAAGTTAGTAATGGAATTTAGGAGGATAATTTAGAACTTTAGGAATGGCTTAAGAATACTTAGCTTAGGATCCGTCCTTTGGACTGATAAATGACTTGACTCTTATAGCAGTCGGTCTTGTAACCGATGTAGCTCACTTATGGCGATATAATGGTCGGTCGTTAGAAACGTCTATCATTAAGCCAGGTATGAATACCGGCGTAACTTCTGATTGTTACCCTTTGGAGGTGTAATAGTTTTGACTCTGGACTCGATCGACTCTTCGGAAATTCTTGACCTCCACGGCAAACCCATTCTGGCTGACCTACTCATTGTAACGGGCGACGCCATGAGGTGCAGCGCCTCCATACGTTACTTGGACTCGGTCGGCTCTTCGGAGAGTTCTGACCTACACGGCCAATCCACTCGGATTGACCTACTCGTTGTAACGGGCGACACTACGGGGTACAGCTCCTCCAAACGTTACTTGGACTCGGTTGACTCTTCTTAAAGTCCTAACCTCCACATCTAATCCACTCGGATTGACCTACTCATTGTAATCGGCGACGCCACGGGGTGCACCGCCTCCAAACGTTACTAGGACTCGGTTAACTCTTTGGAGAGTCCTGACCTCCATGGCCAATCCATTCGGATTGACCTACTCGTTGCCGGACCCGTGAAAGGTGATGCTGCGAGGGCCGACCCCCGGGGGGTCGAGGCCTTCCGTGGCCGTCTCCAAGGGGAGCTGGACTTGCTTGGCGACCCCCGAGAGGTCAATAATGGCGTAGCCGACCCCTAGGGGGTCGGAAATAGGTGTGGCCGACACCCTAGGGGTCGGTAATGGCACGGCTACCCCTAGGAGAACGGAAAAAGGCTTGGCCGACCCCCAGGGGGTCTAAAAAGAACGTGATCGACCCAAGGGTGGGTAATAGGCAAGGTCGACCCCCGAAGGGCCAGCAAAAGTCGTGGCCGACCCCCGAGGGTCGTCATGGACTTGGTCGACCCCCTAGGGTCGAGGCCTCCATTTGGCCGACCTCTGTGGGGTCAGCGTTGGCTTGTTTGTCCTTCTAGTGAGTCTCAACCTCTTTCGAGTATTTCAAGATATTTTAGCCTACAACAGTTTTTAAGAACTATTGTGGTCATTCATGAATTTGCATCTCTTCTTTATATTACTATTGCTTACCTTGTGTCCACTACATTTAAGTGAGATTAGGTCTCACCCCTAAAAAGGTCCGATATAACTGAAACCTCATGTAATAGTGATAGAGATTCTTAATTTTACTTTAATTTCTTGAATGACTCGCATAAGAAAATTAAACATTTATTTTTATTAATTTGTAAACGTTTTATTATCTTTTAAATTGGTCAATATTAAAATAGAAGTTGTCTTATTAATAATCATGCAATGTTAAACTTCAGAACGTAATGTGTTTCTCCTGAATCATTATCTTTAAGTTAATAACCTCAATTAATGGTTATTGAGAATGTATTGCATTCGCCATACATTTATGCTTGTAAGTTAATCTTGATACTATATTATATTTATGCTTAAGGAAGTTTGGTTCTCTCTACCTATAAATATATTCAGTTGTCCATTACAAATATTATAGAATGAAAAGGAGAATTAAGTTTAATGAAAAATATATTAAAGGTTGTAAAAAAAGAAAGAGAAATCAATATCTTCTATTAAAGCAATTCATAAAATGTTTCAACATCAACATCTATTCTTTGTTGAATTTAAAAGGTTCTTGCATACCAATGTTGGGAGGTATATTTCAATATTATAATTAAGATTTAAATACGATTTGTGATAATCATGTTATTCAATATCTTAAGTTCATGTTATGTATAAAATATCTAACATATTGTATCAGAACACTAGTAGAAACCGGACTTTTAGGGTCGGTCATATGCCGACACCAAATATATTTGGTGTCGGACAAACGACTGTCATTAATATCGGTGTCATTAAAGACATTTAGTGAGGGTCACTTTTGGTGACTGGCAAAATTCGTCACCAAACGTCTTTAGTGTCACGCAGAAAGAACCGATACCAAAACACTTTAGAGTCGGTCAATATCCCTTTAGTGTCGGTCATGATCGACACCAAACCCTACAGTGTCGGTCAAAACTGACACCAAAGCCCTTTTGGGCCGCTCATAGGTGTCGGTCTTGACCGACACTAAAGTCATTTAGTGTCGATCATTATGCGTGACACTAAAGAGTTTTGGTGACGGTAAAATGTGCCCGACATTAAAAATGACCTTTTTAATTTTTAAAAAACAGATTTTTATTGGTCACCACGTATTGTGGGTCACCATTTTTATTTAAACTTTTGGCTTTATTATAATAGGTCGTCATTTGTGACCGACATTAAAAGTATCAAAATTTGGATAAAAAAAATCTAAGTGATGGTTTGTCTATTTCAAGGCAAATAAGAAACAATGCCTTGAAAATGTTAGCAAACCACAAAAAATCATCTATAAACTCAACAATCATGATATAACTTCAACCTTAGTTAAATTAATTAAAATTTCGACAGCATAGCGGCATAAATTTAAGATTACCAAAAAATTTATGCTAATCCTGTAAATTCCAGAAATGATATATCGAGACTACTAATCAAAATCAACATTATAAGAGACATTGTCTCGCCAGAATGATTTGCAAAATAGATATATATATATATATATATATATATATATATATATAGACTATAATTTAGTAAACAATTAATACAATGTTATAACTTGAGTACAATGGCTATAACTTGATTATAATGCTATAATATATAACCAATATTCAAAATCTTACAATTTAACTAATTGTTATTCGATAATAAATATCTACCTATGAAGTCTACCCATTCGATTCGTACTCCATCCATATCTTCTTGGTTGTATGGTGTTCGTGGAGTTAAACTAAAACATAAAACAATATTTCAAAATAAGTAAACAAAAAGTGTCGCAGAATTTCGAAACTGAAATTGTTAATGAAATAAAACAAAAACTTACAAGTTTAGTTATAGGGGTGCGCGTGTTGGATATCATCTTTCGCATGAAAAGTTGGACATAATATCAACACACTATGAATCCCAATTGATGAGGGCACTAGTGACCAAAATTATTAGGCAGTGTTAATAATAATTCCATAAGACCAAGAATCGAAGAAATCTAGCTATGATTTATTTACGTACCTTCATTGATTTAAAATATATAAATTAGTTAAGTTTATCCATTAAACTTAACACTCCTATTAATTATGGCCAACATAATTAATTTTTGAATTTTAACTCTTCAAATTCATTTTCTAACAAAACAATGTACCAGTAATTAAGCTAACCCGGGGACCGGTGGACCTATAGTTTGGAAGCTACAACGACTTGGGATCCAATCTCTGCTAGTTAACATCAGGCTTATTCCATACTAAAGGCCTGTGTTGAACTTTCTCTTACTTTATGACAAGTTAACGTCCACGGATATAATCGGTCATCTATCATATGATTCTTCATGAGCTTGTTCGTAATTCATAGTTGAGACAAGAAATTTGTTCTACCCCTGTGATTACATCTTTCTTCTTAAGCGTCACTAATTCCTCTAATGAACAAGTTGTTTATAGTTATACTATAAACAAATGTCCTCTCGGGCCAATGAGAGGCAGGTACCTTTTGTTCAAGTTTTAGAATCAGTTCTTAATAGAACAACTCTGCATCTTCCACCATATTAAGGAAGGCGTGAATTCCTTCTTGTGACGTTGTGTTTCCAGCTACTTACTACGAAAATCCCCAACGTGGGAGGCTTACTGACCCTGTGATGTTTGACTGGTCTAAAGGATGCTTTCATAAAGTAGGAGTTTGCAACCCACTCAGGATTAAGATCACATCGACATACGATCATCCTTAGTGAAGTAGTTGATACGAGTCTATAACAGAATTACTAGCTCGATCATACAGTCATATGCATAAACTTCGGGTTACATAGGCGCCCCACTCACATGTCTTCATATGAACAACCAAGATCAGGTTGTTAGCAATTATTGTAAAATGGGCCGCACCCACAGTGTTACCAGGACTTAGGCTCCCTAGCCTTAATCCATATACTATAGACAATTTAGGTTATAAACTTGGAACTAGATCCACTAGTATGTCCCACATACTTGTCCAAGTGTTCATATTAATAACCAAGAGTTTATCGACATTAATCCAATTAATGTGTTAAGGTTATATGACGTTTGAATATTACATATGAAAATTTATGAAAAATAAATAACTTTTATTAATAACTGAAAACAACATTAAATGTCTAACATTAAATGCTCATTCTTAAATATACAAACTACTAGGCCTTTAGGGCACAACCCCCAACAATTAACCACTTGCACTAATGCCCTAATAAGACTATTACATGTTTATCCAAAACACAAGTCTCATAGTTGTTCTAGACTGCAAAAAACACCTTATGTAGACTTAACTCTTTAGGTAACTCTCACACACTTCTAGCCGGGAGAGCCTTTTGTAAAAACGATCAACAACATTGGTGACACCACTTCGCCCTTATACGCTAACTCTCTTTTGAGGTGATATTTTCTCTCTATCTGCTTTCCTCTTTTATGGCTTCTAGGTTCCTTAGAATTAGCCACAGCCCCGTTGTTATCTCAGTATAAAGTGATTGGCTTATCTAGTTCTAGAACCACTTCCAAACCTGATAGGAAGTTTCTTAACCATACTCCCTCTTTTGCTACTTCACAAGCAGCCACGTACACAACTTCCATAGTGGAGTTTGCAATGCATCCTTGTTTGATGCTTCTCCAAACTATAGTTGAGTCGTTGAGGGTGAACAGTGATCTTGATGTGGATCTCCTAGAGTTCTTAACTATGAAAATCAGAGTTTGTGTACCCAATAAGGATTAAATACTTAGGACCATACACAAGCATATAATTTCTCGTTCTCCTAAGATACTTGAGTATATTCTTAACCGTTGTCTAGTGATCTAATCCTGGATTTGACTGATATCTACTGACAATGTCTACCGAGTAGCATATATCAGGTCTTAGACACAACATAGCGTACATCAAGCTTTCTACCACCGATGCATAGGGTATTCGTCTCATTTCTTCAACCTCTTGAGGTGTCTTAAGACTGTTTTCCTTAGACAATGAGATTTCATGTCTAAAGGGTAATTGACCCCTTTTGGAGTCTTTCATCGCATATCTGACCAAGATCTTTTCAATATATGATGCTTGAGACAAAGCTAGCGTTCTCTTGGACCAATCCCTTATAATCTGGATCCCAAGAATGTACGAAGCGCACCTAAATCCTTCATTTGGAATTGGTTAGCTAGCCATTGCTTGATTTCAGTCAACATTCTTGCATCATTCACAATGAGTAAGATATCATCTACATATAACAATATAAATGCTACTTACTCATTTAATCACATTCTTTATAACAATATAAATTCTACATATAACAATATAAATGATTTTCTTGTAAATATAAGGTTCATCAACATTCTGCTCAAAGTCATAAGATTTAATCACATCTTCAAATCTTTTATTCCAAGACCTGGACACTTGTTTCAATCCATAAATGGATTTAACAAGTTTGCAAACCTTTTGCTCTTGTCCCTTGGAAACAAACCCTTTTAGTTGGTTTATGTAGATCTTCTGTTCAAGATTTCCATTCAAAAAAGCAGTCTTGATATTAATTTGTCATATCTCATAGTCATAATATGAGGCAATTGATAAGAGGATCCTAATAGACTTTAACATGACAACAGGGGAGAAGGTTTCTTCATAATCCACTCATTCTCTTTGAGTGAAGCCCTTTGCAACAAGTCTAGCCTTGAAGGTTTGCACCTTCCCATCTACACTATTTTTTCTCTTGTAGATCTATTTGCAACTAATAGACCTAAAATCCTTTGGTGCATCTACAAGTAACCAGACTGAATTTGAGTACATCGACTCCATTTCAAGGTTCATGGCTTTTATTCATTATTCCCGGTCAATATCCTCCATTGCCTTTCCAAAAGACAGAGGATCTTCAACATTATCCTGGATAATGTTTGGTATCTCCAAGACACCTATATAGGGAACCATATTTTTTCTAATCCTCCCACTACATCGAGGTAGACGACTTTCTTGACTGGGCGGGATTTGACCATCAAATCCCAAGGATTAATCCACTATTCTAGCTGATGTGTTTCCAACATCCAATGCTAGTGAGCTGCCAACAACCCTTGTTGACCCTCATGCAACAACTCTTGTTATAGGAATCGTAACATTATCGGTATTTAGTTCTTTCAACACTATTGTCGATCGAGGTTTATGATCTCTAACATAATCCTCTTCTAAGAATGTTGCATTTTTTGACACAAAGACTTTATTCTCATCTGGGCTATAAAAATAACCCCATCTCGTTTCCTTGGGGTAGCCTACAAATAGGCATAGTTTTGAACGTAGTTCTAACTTCTTTGGTTTTATAGTCAACGCATAGACCGAACTTCCCCAAATCCTGAAGTGGCGAAAACTACCTTTACGTCCTTTCCATAACTCATAAGGTGTCCCCAAGACACTCTTTGATGGAACCATGTTCAAAATATTTAACGCGGTCTCCAACACATATCCCCAAAACGATATCGGCAGTTGAGCAAAGCTCATCATTGACGGAACCATTTCTAAAAATGGTTCTATTTCTCCTTTCTAAACGTCATTTTGTTGGGGGTTCCAGGGGGTGAGAGTTGAGACATTATCCCATGTCTACCAAGTAGTTTTGGAATTCCAAGTCCATATACTCTCCACCACGATCCAGGGGCTAAGAGTTGACCCAACCTAAGATGCCAAAGATATGTCTTAGATTTTAGAGAAATTATTTGTCGTTTGTTCTATTATTACCCGTTGTGTTTCTTACTACTATGTTTGAAACAACTTTTCTAGTCCTAACCTTTAAAATTATTTGTACAGTGTCTAACTACTCTCGATAGTCACTTCTTTTAAATGAAGAACACATATGTTTAGTGACTCCTCAATCAATTATCCAGGGGTAGAAGATTCTCCCACTAAACAATACTCAAGTATAGGTAAATCCAATTTACCTTCTCTTTCATTCTTCTTCATTTTATTGTACTTAGGAACTATTCCTTTCCCAATGGCCAAGCTTGTGACAATGAAATCGTTTTCCATTCTTCATGGTCTTGACTATTTTGGGTGCATTCCCTTTATTCAACCTTCTCTTCTTCTATATAGTCTTTGAGGTTCAACCTCCAAGCTTTGTTCTTGTGCTCCAAGCTCCTGAACTGAACTTTTAGGAAACAACACTTGTCTCCATTTTTAAGTTCATATAAAATAGTAGTGTTTCTAAAACAAAATTTTCATTACTAGACTTGTCTATTATAACCTTATTCATTTATGCAGTATCGAAGCACGTCATCATCTAAGGAACAGTCTCCCTAATTGACGTCTTCGCCTTCTCTTTTGTATTATGAATTTTTATTCGAGGCACCATGCTTTCCTTTACTCAAAGACTATCCAAACATCCAATATAAGGATTACATTTCGTCATAACTCATGACGAAGCTCTATGCTTCTTGGTCGAGACGTTCGAGACGTACGCCAATATATAAACCTACCCTATTCATTAACACTATGCCAATAAAAATCCATCTCGCGAACATTTTGTGTTGTATATGCTACGGGTCCTTGAGGGTCATCCTCCAATAGAACAAGCTTCTTGTTGTCCAACGACAAGAATTGTCTTGATATTCCTAGGTAGAGGTGTACCGTAAACCGTCATCTTAAGTACCTCTATGCTTCGGCAGAACCTTCCTTAGGCAGGATTCTCTTGTAACCAATCATTACATAAACAAATTGCTCTTTAATTAATCTATTAACTAAAGAATCAAGTGATAAAGAGTAATCCTATTAATTCTAATCACTTTTATGGATTATTAGACTCTACCCTTTTAAAACAATTTTAAAATATTATATTCATTTTTGTGGCAAGTTTAAAATTAATATTTGGGTTCTATTTTGAAAAAATATTTTTCAAAAATATCATATATAATCCATACATTCAACATAATCAAGAAAAATAAACAACCAATATTTATTTGTGAGATGTACTTGAACAATCCTAAATATGGAATCTAATTCTTAAAATATATCTAATATATTTATCATATATTTAGGATGCAACAGTAATTGACCGATTTAATGTTTGACATATTTCTATAAAATTAAATAAAATGCAATCCTACTACATTCAATTCTCCAAGACATATCTTGGATCTCTGGGTGGGGTCCCGGCCTTCTTCGAGTATTTCAGGATATTTTTTCCTAGAACAAAATGCACGAATCAATATTCGTCCATAGACAAATAAATTCATATATTTAAACAATAATAAAGCAAATTGCTCAATAGATGTGTTCATTAAGATATAATCATTCAAAATGGTACAATGTACATAATTTTAGGCGATTGCCCACATGAGAGCCAATAATTATATTGTATATACTAAAATATTTTATCTTAAGTCCTAGTTCACAAATCTCTATTTGGAGTTAACATACCATTAACACTTAATTCAAGACTACATCTATTATAAAACTCAATGGAACTAACTATTCAAAATGGGAAGAGCAAGTTGATTTTTTCTTTGGGGCTACTTAATTGGTTATGACTCTTTAAAGAGAAGTTAACTCCACTCATTAACAAAAGTACTCATGAGGAAAATAAACTTCATAATGATTGTGAACGATCTAAAAAACTAAGCATAATGTTCTTAAGAATGGTAATATATACCAACATCAAGACCTCTCTATCCAAAACTAAATAGTGCAAAAGAATATATGTAAGCCATTATAGATCCGTTGAAGAATAAATCCCTTGCTGAAAATTGTATGGCTGGTCTTGTAACCATGAAGTTTGATGGTTCTTGCTCAATGCGTGCTCATTTCATACAAATGATCATCATCACTATCAATCTTAAAAATTTGAGATTGATTATGGATAATGCACTCTTCGTACAAGTCATATTAACTAGCTTATCTCCAAATTTATAAACCATTAAAAATTTCATTACAACGTCGTTACAGTGAAGTGGAGTTTAAATGAACTAACTAACTTATTCAAGGTGAGTTTAGACAAGACCTGCAAGTTAGAAAATAATCTATGGACTAAAACAAACTTCTAAACAATGGTACCTAAACTTTCATGAAATCCTCACTTTTTTCTATTTCACATAAAACTTAGTTGGCCCTTGTTTATATCTCAAGTTCAGTGGGAGCAAGTTCTTTTCTTTTTTTTTTTTATGTCGATGACATATTATTAGCTATTTGTAACCTTGGTCTATTACGAGAAACTAAGGATTATATTTCAATAAACATTGGATTGAAAGATATGGGAGAGATTTCTTTTGTGATAAGCATAAAAATATTACGTGATAGATCACATGAACTTATAGGCTTAGATCACATGAACTTATAGGATTGTCTCATAAAGCATATATTGATAAAAACAATATGAGAGGTTTGACATGATGAATTATTCCTCTACTCTTGTCTCACTCCATAAATGAGACAAACTTGTACTCGAGCATTGTTCAAAGATTTTTATGGAACGAAAAGAAATTGCTACATATCCTTATGCATCTCTTGTAGGGGAGTTTGATGTATTCACATGTCTGTTCAAGGCCTAATATCAGTTATGCAGTTAATATGTTAGGTAGATTTCAAAGTAACCCAAGAATCGCTTGTTAAAATGTTGCAAAGAAAGTACTGAGATACCTGAAGAGACCAACAAATTATATGTTCACATATACAAAATCAAGTGACCTACAAGTGACTGTTTATTCTGACTCAACCCTTGCTGGATGTCATGACACTTGGATTTGCACACTTGGCTATATGTATCTTTTATGTGGAGGTACAATAAAAGGAGAAGTCTAAAATTTGAGATGTTGTTTGAATCCACATGATGGTTGAATATGTAGTATGTTATGAGGCTTCAATTAAGAGAACATGATTGCTTACTTTTGCTGCATAATTTGGCGTTTTAAAATTTATTTCTAAGCCAATAAATGTTTGTTGTGACAATGAAACTGCAACCATTTTCTTTTAACATGATAGGATAACCCAGGGTTCAAAACACAGAGACCTAAAATACATATTACTAAAGCAAGATGTTAAACTAAAGAAAATAGTTGTAGAGTCAATAAATACATACTTACAAGTTGCATACATATTTACAAAAGAACTACCTCCAAGGACTTTCAGTGACATATTGAAAGCATGAGTCTTGAAGATAATTCCTAAATATTTTTCATGTAATTTAATTTTGTACTTACACAATGAGCTCTCAATATTTTTGTTGTTCACATCAACTATTAATGTTTTCTAATGTCATGACACATTAATGTTAAAATAAAAACATAAACAGTCTTTATTTTAAGCCATTGTGTGACCCATTACGTTAAGTTTCATTTATGGCTTCGTTATGAAAGTTGTTAATGTTGTAGTACATGGAAGTAAGCATGTTGAAAAATAATGTGCACACGTCATGACTCCTATTGATAACTAGATTATCTAAGGCACTCATGATAATGAAGAGCTTAACATATCACGTGCACTTTATGATCTTCATACAAAATAATTAATAAGTTTCATATTGACCAAGTGGGAGACTGTAAGAAAATTAATTATTTACTTTTATTAATTTGTAACTAAATATGAGAGATTGTGCCAAAAAGGCCTAGTAATTTGTAATTAAAGAAGAAAGCATTGCTTAACATGTCAAGTGCACTTTATGATCTTCGTACAAAACAATTACAAGTTTTCCTATTAACCAAGTGGGAGACTATAAAAATATTAATTGTTTACTTTCATTAATTTGTAATTAATAATTAGAGATTTTGTCCAAAAGGCCTAATAGTTTGTAATTAAAGAACAAAGCATTTAATATTATATTTGAGTTATTAATAAATATTATTATTTTAATTAATTGGATATTTAATATTCAAACATCATTCAGTTTTATCACATTTATAAGATTTATGTCAATATGTCTATAGGTATTTAATGAACACTAAGACAAGAATGTGGGACATCTGAGTGGATCTAGTTTTAAGTTAATAATCTAAAGTGTCTATAGTATATGAACTAAGGCAAGGGTGCCTAAGTCCTGGTGACACTTTTGATACCGACCACTATGAAAGTGTTGGAAACGACCTGATTCTAATTATTCATGTGGAGACATGTGAGTGCGGATGTCTATGCAAAAAGAAGATTCTAATATAAGACATTGAAATAAGTTTTATGATTGAGATAATAATTTTATTACAAACTCGCATCAACTACTTTGCTAAGGATGATCGTATATCAATGTGATCTTAATCCTGAGTAAGTTGTAAACTCTTACTTTATGAAAGCATTCTTTGATGTACATGGGTGAGACCAGTCAAACAACGTTGGGTCAATAAGCCTCCCACATTGGGATTGTAGAAGTGAGTGGTTGGGAACGCAACGTCACAAGAAGAAATTCTCGCATTCCCAAATATTGAAGAAAATGTTAGAGTTGTTCTCATGAGAGCTGATTTGGGGACTTGAACAAATGGATCTCGTCTCTCATTGACCCAAGAGGACATTGGTTTATAGTTGGACTATAGACACTTGTTCATTAGAGGAATCAAGGCGTTTAAGAAAACAATGTAGCCATAGTGGTAAAACGGGCATTTTCACCAAGTTGTGGATTACGAACAAGCTCGTGAAAAATCACATAGCAGATGACTGATTATATCCATGGACATAACTTATTCTATAGTGTGAAAGAATTCAGCATAAGGATGACTCTCCATTTAAAGAGTTATTTTAACCTTATTTGATAAGATTTCATGCACTTTAAACGCTTAAAAATATAAGAATTGCATGAGCTTATATAGAAATCAGGCTAAATACACTACTTTATCACTTTGAGCATGATAAATATGAAATATGTTGAAATTGTACTCTTATAGTAAAATATTGGATATTTTCTGCATTTTATTGTTAAAAAATTATCAAAGCTATGAGCATTCATATTAGTACAGTAATACAAATGCTAAGGGCATTGGTCAAGGTTGGACAATTCCAATACTAGTCGCATTCTCATCCTAGTGCAGAACCATAAATGTTGACAAAGGCAATACATTCCCAATGCTCGCTACATTTCCCCGCATCAGAAGAAAAAATATATAGAAAATACAAAATATCTCACGTGTTTTATCAAGAAATGATGAACGGCCAAGATTTGTTGTTGCTTGTCTAAGCAATGATACTTTTGCAGCAAGTCGAATATGTCCTTAAAATAGCTTGCTAAAATCGTGGAAGTGGTGTATTGGGAGAAAATCAAGGGTCTTTTTATCCTACAAAAGGGACCTTCTATGAACATGTTCAAATGTCGAATCTTGAAGCAGACAAAAAGCCAACTGTCTATAGTTTAGTCTCCTAAAATTATGGAATGAATAAAGAGAGAGAGCAATTCCTACTACTGAGGGCATTCCCAATGCAAAGGGCAATGAAATCAAATTTCATGATAAGAGGTTGAGCATCAAGGCAGCCGCTAGATAATTCCCAATATTGCTTTTGGTGAAAGCATTAGAAAGAAAAGTTTTCATTTCACTTTCAACCCATTTTACTGTCTTTGATTTGTCCATTTTATTTATGTGTTATTTTATTTTATTTACTATATTATCGAACATCTTGTTAAGATCGAATTTGAAAGTTAGTTTAAGAATCAAATGTTTGTTTGAATCCTTTAAGAGTTGGAGAGAGAGAGAGAGTAATTTCAGTAGCTATGGACATTGTGAATGCGGAGGGCATTGAGGTCAACTATCCTAACAATAAGTTAAGCAGGAAAGTAGCGCTATAAAGTCGTCAACATTGCTTTTGAGTGACATAGAAGCAAATGATTTCTCCTTCTTTTCATTTCTGACTTTAAGTTCTGTCCAACCTTTTATTATTGCATTCTACTTAATTTATTATTTTATGAACCTTATTTTTAATGCGAGTTATATTTCTTTTATTTATGATATTAATGTTCTTTACTTTATGTGTTAGTATTATGTCGTATGCATTCATTATGTGTAGGAAGATGTTGTTCTGTTTTAGTTAATGTCCTTTGCTTTATGATTGTTGTATGCATTATCTTTGTTAAGTAATTGCAAGATTAAGTTAGCAATGAGCAACTAATTTGATTTACTAGGACAAAGAAGAAGTAATCATTTACAAATTAAATAAGCATGTTAACTAACAAGGATCGACCGGTCATCCACTTTTTATTTGCTTTTCCCTTCATTTCAGGAGAAATTGGTGATTAGAGATCTATTACTGTTGTCATTAGGTTATGACTCTATAGGCTTAGAAAGAACTCTCATATTCATCACATTAATGAATGTGAACCACATCCTTAATGTTAATGGCATTAAGAGAGATGTACTTGGGTAGAAGACATTGACGTGCAACATGATTTATTCTTCTTACCATATCCTAATTAATTTTATTTGTATTCTTATTAGTGATTTAATGTTGTTACTTAATATTGTTTTATTTTTCTTACATGTTTCAATATAGTTAGTTATTATGCTTAACGTTGTTTGCCTATAGACAATGTCTGTCGCATTAAGCATGTATTTCACATTTACATTACAAACATATTCAACCTATTTTTTATATAAATTTTTTATGATTCCTAATCTAAAATATGAATTATTAAAATAATCAGTCTCTGTGAAGATGACTTGGAAATTTATCACTTAATTATAATTGACTGTGTACACTTGCGTTATCATATGCTTGAGTGATTTCGACTTAGTCAATGCGAATCTCATTATAATTATTCATATCAATTCAATAGTATCACTCTTGATTGCATCACGCGAGCCTTTAGTAGAATAAGTTTGATGTTGAGTAATAGGGATTGGATCGCAGGTCGTTGCAGCTTTCAACCTATTGGTCAATCGATCCACAAGCTAGCTCATACTTGCTGGTAAACTGTTTTATTAGAGAAGAAATTTGAAAAGTTCAAATTCATGATTTAATTATGTTAGACATAATTAATAGGAGCTTTGAGTTTAATAGTTAAACTTAATTAAACAATATATTGGATATATTGAATTAATATTTATGGGATACTATAAATGAGGATAAATTAATTTATTGAATAAATAATTATAAATTTATATATTGGACATATTAATTTTTTTAATAATTATTGGATGATTATTAAATTGAGAATATTAATTAATACGTTGGAGATATTAATTGGTTTAATAATTATTGAAAATTTATTAAATCAGAAAAAGTTAATTAATATGTTAGACATATTAATTTGATTAATAATTATTGGATAATTATTAAAGTAGAGAATTAATATATTTGATATATTAATTTGGAATTTATTTACTTAATAATATATTAGATATATTATGAAATTGAGATTTATTTGATAAATATCAATTAAAAAATAAATAAAATAATATATGAGATATATTGGCCAGATCTGAAATCCTCGCCCTTAATTAAGAGAAGGAAATTTTTCGTCCCCTAGACACAGGGATGAAATTTTCGAATTGGATATTTAAATGGAAGAGAAAAATCTTTGAGTTTATCCCAATATTTTTCAATATTGGATATTGAAAGATATTGCATTTTTCGACTTTAAATATCCATTCATCTACCATAAATAGAAGGTTTAGGAGGTCTTGATTCTCATCTCACTCAGTTTCAGCGTAAGTCGAGAACGCTTTTCCTCCTTAATCAGACCTCTAACAAAAGTTCCAAGCTACCTTTTCTAAAAGGCTTCCCACCAAGCAATAGTAAAAAAGTCACAATCTGAAAGATTGGAGGAGATCAATTAACAAGATTCTAGCGAATAGATCGTTCTACTCAACACAAACACCAGCCATAATTGCTCAGAGTTATTATTCAATGTGATTATGCTCTTAATAACAATGCAATCACCTCGGTAAATGCATATAGATTAATATGATTAATCAATATTAATTAATTGGATTAATTAATGTGAAATTTTTTGTAATCACACGCTTCTGCCATGTTAATTGCATGTTCATATCATATCTTCTCAACATTATTATCTTTAAATTGGTCAATATTAAAATGAAATTTTTCTTATTAATAATTATGCAATGTTAAACTTAGAAACTTAATGTGTTTCTCTTAAATTCATTCTCTTTAAAGGTGTGTTTGGATCATCATTAATAAAGGGGGAGAATAGGAAGTGGATGATTCTCAATGTTTGGACCACCGAGATTCATTTCTCCTATAATCACGTTTTATTCTTTTCTTAACTACTTGTTATTCTTCCCATAACCCTTTATTCTCCTCATAACTATTTTTCACTCACATCGTACTCATTATACTTCCTTCACCCCAAACACAATTTATCATTCTCGCTATCATCATTCTCTTCACCCCAAACACAAATAATCATTCTCCGCGTAGCCATTCCCTTTCTCATTCTCTGCCTAATTTTCATTCCTCTCATAATGATTCTCATTCTCCTTCCCAAATACACCCTAAGTTAATAATCTTGATGGATAGTTATAAAGAATGCATTTTGTTTCCCACACATTTATGTTTGTAAGTTAATCTTATTGGAAGATTAAATTTATTCTTAAAGAAATTTGACCCTCTCTCTACAAATAAATACAAACACTTATCCATCACAAATGCTGTAGAATGAAAGAGGAGAATTAATTTTGACGAAACTACATTTAAGCTTATAAGCAAAGAGAGAAAAATCAATATCTTTCATTAAAACAATTGATAAAATACTTCAACATCAACATTAATTTTTTGTTGAATTTAAAATGTTTTTACATCACCGTGTCAAGAGTTATATTTCAATTTTTAAAAAATTTAAATAGAATTTGTGATAATCATATTATTAAAGATTTTAAGTTCATAAATCTAACAACCTGCACAAAGCTTAAGAAACTAAATGAAAAGTACAGCCATATGCAGTTTCATCAAATTGACGAACAGAACCAAGTTCTCGTCCAAGATTGCCGAACAGAACCAACGCTAATCATGGAGAGGACTTGCCGAATTTTGACTTGGTACAAGCCATACGTAACCATCAAACCTGAATAGTCTCCAGGGTGTTATTCAAAAGGATTTGCAGAAAATAAGTTTACGAGCAAAATTGAGAATCTCCATCACAAAGGTGTTCACTTCTATATCTAAATTTGTTTTGGTATCCAAAGTTTGGAAGTGAAGTGGAAGAGGCAAGAGGCAAGAGGCAAGGGAGAGGGTTGTTATTATTTTTATTTCAACTCAACATTAAAGTAGTAAGAAATTACTCCAGGAACCTGTTAAAACTCTCTCTTTTTTTTTTGTGAACTTAGGGACAAAAAAGATAAGTATTGAAATCTGGGGACCAAACACAATTAATGCATAAGTTCCGAACCAAAAAATGCATGCTCCAGTAATAGCAGTTGTAGAGTTTTATAGACTTTACCAAGAGAAACAGAATGATTTTATGACGAATCATGTGGATAGCCAAGTCAAAACTTTTTTTCATCATCAAGGGCATGTTAAATAATTGAAGACATGAGAAAAGTAAACCACCAGCATTTCATATAATAAATAACGAACTAACATATTATATCACTTCACTATGCATCATTGAACAAACAGACCGCAACAAAAATGTTTGCTAATAAAGAGAAAGGGCAATGATTGAAATACCCTTAAGAGATTCATAACTATAGCAGTTGTAGGTAAAGTTGGAATAAGGATGCTTAGGCAGTTGTAGCCACTTCAGTTTTGCTCTTCCCTTCCTTCAGTTTCTTCCAATTATCTGTGTTGTCAATGATTTCCCCAGTTTTTATGAGGTAACGTACTCGCTTTCCATTTTCAAGGGTCTTGTGACCGACCCGGCTTGCTACATTCTGTTCTTTCGAGTAAAGCATAACATTGGAGCTGTGGATGGGTGCTTCAATCTACAATCTCATAACCGAGCTAAATGTAAGTTGACAACAATGAACTATAGACTATGAAGAGAAACATCGGTTAAACAAGAAAGTGAGACCATGTAGAAGAAATCAAATAAAAAAACCAGTTTACGCTAAAATTAACGAATGTGAGAAAGGGGGAAAGGTGATGGGAACTTATCTTCAAGGATTTTTCTTTTTTTTTTTGGAAAACAGTTTTCCCTCTACTATACCTAGAGCACACCTTTCTTTAGCCAATAGACATCAAAGGAATTGAGACACGAGAGGCGTCTGCAAATTAATTTCACATAAGGGTTTCGAACCTGAGATCTTGAGGGAAGTACACTTTAAAAATCCAAGCTTTCAACCATCACACCACCCCTTAAGAACACTTATCTTCTTGGTATTATTCAATAAGGATACGGTATGTTTAGAGAACTCCCCAATCTCCCACATTAAGCCTAACCCTTAGTTAATACATTTGCCTAATAAATGAGTATCAAGCTAGTGCTTACATAGACACTTAGTCCAACAAACACTAAAATAACTATGGTTAACTAACTAACTCAAGGATAATAAAGGGATAAATGGGTCTTATCAAAAGAGAAGAAGAAACCAAGCCATCAAATGCATTTCATTTTCATGGAGGGTCTAAGCAGTTTGTTGGTTGATAGTAAACTGACCATAACAAATCTTCATTATGTATAGACAGTAGTTGATGATTAGTATCATTGCAAATAACAGAAGCGAACCTTAATAATTTGTCCTTGTTCCTCCTCCTCTTTGCTCTTTACATGCTTTGTCTTCAAATTAATTTCATTCACTGTCACTTTGCTATTATGTTTAAAAATTTGCGTGATTTCTCCAATTTTTCCCTTATCGCGGCCCGCAATAACTTTCACTGTGTCTCCAACCTTTACATGCATTTTATGCAATACTGGAAGGCTGTTTGGCTTACATTCCTTCCGTTCCCATCTTTTAAGCTGCCAATAAAATAAGAATAAAAATTCTTTATGCTATGCTGCAATTTAGAAGTACTATCTACATTCATGAAATTGCTACAACTGCATGTAATATCTTGTTCTGCGTTTTGAAAGTAAAATTGCTTATAGTTGCATTTAAAGATAAATTGCTTATAGTTGCATTTAAAGATTATTATTATCATTATTGTGATAACCATGAATATACGGGTTAGCTTACTTGCACTTCGACTATGGGACATACCACCGCATCCAACAACATTTGGATGTTAAGGAAATCCGAAAGAAATTAATTTCTAAATAGGTGACTACCATGAAATGAACCTATGATCTCTTAGTTACTTAAAGCACTACATGATGGTCGCATTAAAAGATGATTATAGAAAAGGGACTTCCAAAACAATAGAATCACAGTACATTATCGCATCACAATCACAACCAATTGTAGCAGCAGTTATACCGATCTCTCAGAAAGTCTACCCAGCTTATTCTTGTTCACCTCTTTCTTTTTCCCAGATATACTCTTCGTAGACCATACTTGACCTTCTCTTAATATTTTGAAAATTTATGAAATCACGAAAGAAAAAAAAACAACAACAAATTACTAACCCTCATTACTATGAGACATGGCTTCTCTTTTGACGTAACCTGCAAGTTAAAGGAGACAATCAGAGATACTTAATACAAACTATCCTGCAAATTACTTCAATACAATATTACGCAAAAGAAACTCAAATATAAAAACGTACCGCACTTGTGGGAAGTACCTAATTTCAAAGGTTATGGGAAAATAACAACTTTCTTTGAGAAAAATTTGATGAAATTTTAATGTGATCTACTTTGTACACTGGTAGCCGGAAACAAAATCAAAATGCTTAAAGCAACAGAAATTTTGCAGCTCTTCTATAGTTGCAAAGCATTTGAATTTGGTTCATGAATTAGTCTAAAATTAGTTTCTTAACATTAGAAATTTGGTTAATTACAAGTAGTACACAAACAACATGACAATGAAAAATATTCATTAGATAACCCAAAAAAAAGGGAAAAGCCGAGAGAAGAAAATATAAGATAAGATGAATGAGAAGCTAAGATAACGGCGGCCTGATAAAATTATGAAGATCTAATTTCAGAAGAGAAAATCAGACTCAAGAAATCAAATCTTCATCACATTGAAGACAAGTGAGAGGAAATTAACGGAGCAACTCTGACATAAACTGCCGTTCCCTCTCATTAACTTGAGAGAAAATGTACAACTAAAAGAAACACTCTGAGCAGGAATGCTGAGGAAAATAGGCGTACAATGCTCAAATTTAGAGTTAAACGAATAATTGACCGAGCAAAGAGTGAAATTAGGTCACATTTAGATAAAGAGTAATCCATTAGCTGAATATCAGTATCCAACCATGGAAGTAGCTGTAGATTTTAAAGCATAATTTCTCATAGGAACAGAATTGAGAGGGGAAAAAATGAAGCAGAATGACAAACAGATAGAAGAGAAAGTGAGAGTAGAAAATGGTACCGGCAGCGCGTAAATGGTGGGTGGAGGAAGACGCTGGCCAAAAAAGGAATTGGAAGAGAGCGAAAGAGCGCTCATGGAGCTCTGAAGCGCAGCCATGGCTGCCATTTCTGCCGCTGCTGGTTATGGCTTTGTCTCCGACTCTGAGAGTGGTATTGTAATTGGGAGCTCTATACAAATGGATAATGCAAGAGCAGACGTCTAAATAGCGAACCGGATAGAAGGGCTCTAAACGGCGACGTATTTTTCATTTTCTTTTTTTTTTTTTTTGAAAGAAAACCGATATATCATTAATCAACAAAGAAACAACGAATACAATCATCCTCCACACCGGAGGCCACCAAGGGGGGAGCACCCCCTCCAAAAAAAAGTCCTAACATCCAAACAAGAAGGAGAATATAAATATTGATTTACAGGATCGAACACGTGACTCTGAACTGGATTATCACCAAATAATCAAACAAACGCGCCACCGACTTTAACGGTGTCGTAGACAATAGTTAGTTTGAATGTACATTTTTGTAAAGAAGTTATAACAATAATTCGTTTGAATGTAAATTTTTATAAATCACTTGTAATTAATAACTAGCTTGAATTTGGATGTTGTAGTTGAGTTATATGTGTACTTTTTTGTATTTTAAATTTTTATTTCACCTTAGTACATGATCTCTCATTTTACACTAATATTTAACACTTTATCCTTCTAATTCTTTTATATTGAAAGTTTATTTCAATATCTAAGTTATTTAAATGTTAAAATTATATATCAATTATGTAATATTCATCGATCGAATAATCATTATCTATTTGTCTAGTTATTTATAAGTGTTAGATTATTATTTGTTAGAGTATTAATTTGATTTAATTTTCTTTCCTATTAATTATTATATTTTAAAGCATAGCAGTACGTGTAAATTGATGCTTATAATAAGTTTGAAGTAAACTTTAATCAAAATTAAATTTAATAATATCATGTTATAAATAAAAATTCGTCAATTTAAAGTTAAGGTTGGAAATTTAACATAAAATAAAAATATAAATGTGTCATGACATAGAAAATTGTTATAAATTTCTTTTTTTTTTTGTCAATTTAAAATTATAAGAGACGTGGGAGTAAAAATTATAAAATATACATGTTTTAGTATGTTAGAAAAAAAAATATAGGTCTTAACTATTAGAATATAATAAAAAATTGATTAAAATATCATATCTAAACTTTTTAGTTTTGTTTGATTTTAGAATATAAATTGTCAGATGTCTAATTTTAGTGGCTAAATTTTCAAAATTGTATCATTTTAAATCTCTAAAAAAAACATGCATGGATTTAGTTCTTATAGATTTTTTTTTCCTTAAAAAAATTAATCTTTTTCTATAAATTTTAGAAATATATTTATATTAAAATGATTAAGATGATTGAATTCTATATCAATAATATTAATTTCAAATTTAGCATTCGAACTTATTTTTAACTTTTTATTTTATCTAATAACTTAATAAAAGAGTAAGAACAAAGTTTATCAAGAATTTTTTGTTTTTTTTAGTTTAACAACAAAGAGGAAGAACTCTTAATAAATTATGATAATGTTATATGTGGGAGATGAGAATCGATTGTAATTTCTTAATAAAAATGCATATGTCAATTACTGTTTTTACTCTTCTCTCTTTTTTTTTTTTTTTTTTTTTCTTTTGAATAATATTAGGGATAGGAGATTAGAACATATAACCTTATGATTATTAGATTGTACAAAATGTTGATAGAGCTATGTTCTTGTTAACTTTTATCAAAAACCAATTGCTTTATAATTAAATTAAGATCACTTTTTTCTTGAAAGAAAACAATTCATTAACACTGAAAACTGGAGTCGGGAAGCTCTAACAACAGCGTGGCAAACACCTCCTTCGGGAGGTACTCACCCCAAACCATACAATCATGTCCACCGTCTGACAAGGATCCTCCCAAACACAAAAATAAAAAAACTAGGTACAACCATCGGGTTGGCTAGCAAGTCCGCAGCCCGGTTACAATCGCACTTGCAAAAAGAAAACGAGATTCCTTGAAGCTGAGGGAGTAATTCAAAAACATCCTCAACAACATTGTTGAGCTCAGAAACATCTTGGGAAAGCCTGTTACAAATGTTGATAAGATTACAGGAATCAGATTCCACCAAGATAACCGGCAGGGTGCCTTTGAACATGTCCAGAATGTGCTTTAGACCTTCTTTCATAGCCAGCCCTTCCATTACAATTGCTGAAGAAGCCTTGATTTTCTTTCGAGCTCCCATCAACAGAGGATGACCATGCTCATCTCGAACGATCCACCCAATGCCACCCACTCCGGATCGAGCATCCCACGAACCATCAACGTCGTTTATCTTCCACTTCCCCTTAGGAGGGGTACTCCACACTTTCAGGGATGTTCCCTCCTCTTTCAAAGATGACATTATACCTACATCAAGACCAAATAAGAATGACAAGCATTATATATCAAGGAAGACAGATCTCCAACAGATACATTATTATGCGAATGCATGACAGAGTTGCGAAAGCTCCTAAGTTGCCAGAGCACGATCATGACTTTAACCAGATCATGCCTTGGAACTCTAGACATAATTCCTTCCCAGAAGCTGTCGCGCGCACCTAAAAAAGAGTCTAAAATCAGACAAGTAATGGAAAACATCAATCTAAACCTTAATAGCCACCTTGCACTCCTTTATGATATGCATATTAGTTTCGAAATTTTTACCACACATAACACAAAAACCATTAGTATTCACTCCTCTTTTCAGCATATTCTCCTTAGAGAGGATAACATTATTCAGCAAGTTCTACGCCCCAATCTTAATTTTGAGGGCAGCATCCACCTTCCAGAAAGATTTCCAAATATTAGCCTTGTTCGAGAGGTCAGAAGGGGAAGGCAAAGCTGCCTTAGACAAGTTCATCGCCAAGTGATAAGCACTTTTAACATTGAACAGGCCGTTAGAGCTAAGATTCCAAATAATAGCATCATCCCTCGGCCTTCCACCCAGCTGAGTTCCCAGAATAATCCCAGCCTCCTCCTTCGAGAAAATACTATCCACTTTACCAGCGTCCCAAATCCTCTCGTGATTAAAAAGATTGGCAACTTTCATCTCCTCCCAACGAGACGGAGCAGTACTCGCATACCTAACCACACTTTAGCAACTAATAACTTAATCATTTAATATATTTACTATGTTGAAGTGTTGTCATGTATATTAATTAAAGAAGTAATTCAATAATAAAAAAAAAGAAATTATAAAACCCATATCAGATTTAAATAATATGAAGATGTAGCTTTCTTCTCTGTCGATGTCAACGATGGATGCCATAATTCCACTGGGGATGACGTCAGATCGAAAACGTGTGAAAGAAGGATGAAAATATTAGTGAGAGACACAATGTCTACCATGTGTACATTGGATGAGCTACTCAAACTTTGCAAATTTTTTTGTCTGACTTTCTGTTTTTTAATTATAATATGGTTTGTTTATCTTTATGGGATTCCTATTAGGTGGGTGGTATTGAATTACTGTGTTGGTTATCTTATGAGTTAGGTTCAAGGATGTTTTGTTTGTACGAACAATGATGAAGCTCATGGATAAAGGATTTGTTGTTTAGTTCTTAGGTTGGTTAGTCTAGGATTAGGGTAGGCCTCGTGCCGTGTTGACTAGGTATGTACCTTCCTTTGTGAATATTTTAACTCTATGTTAGGAAAGGTGTTGATTCTAATTTGGCAAATGGTTCGTGATGTCTCTTTGGGTGGTCACCCCTTCCATTATGTGTTGTGTAACGGTTCAAGGTAAATGATGTATTTATACATTTAAATATGTAGTTGAAATACAATTTCTAACATTTATACTTCAATTCTGGCTAGTATTCACAGTAGACTTCAAGAATTAAATTTAAATTTGTGGGAGAAGTACCACAACTAACATCTATATTTTCATTGTTTCTCTCTAACATCGTGAGTTGAACTTTAAGTTTGTTCTCAAAATCAGTCATTAATTCGTTGATAGTCATTACTTAAGTCTCGCTTCATAATTATTTATTATTTTGCCTTTAAACGGTAAGCTTATATATACTCAAATTATTATCTATAATTTCAACTTTCTTGAAAAAAGTAGGTACGTTTGTTTGTTCATAAATCTAAACAAGCATTTAGAGACTGTTTTTTTTTTTTTACTTTAAAATTTTGTTTCTTTAAAAATATAAATACAAATAGATATCCGAGTAATGAAAATTATAAATTAAAATAGTAGTTATAAACTTAAATTTCGAAAATTTTAAAAAAAATAAAGGCGTGTTTGATAGTTATTTGAATTTTTGTTTTTAATTTTTGAAATTTAAACCTTAAAACTACTATTCTAACACATAATTTTGCATTATTTTTATAAGAGTTAATTACGTAAATAGCCCATTAGGCCCATTAGCATTTCATCTTGTATGTATATATATATATACACACACATTGTCTCGTGAATAAAAATTAAAACGTATATTTCTCGTCACAAATAACAATTACATGGTATCAGAGCCTTCTTTTTAGTCGGATTAGAGTTTCAAGTTTTGGGTCGATTTTTCGACATTGCCTACCTAAGAAGAAGCGCCTATGTTTGAGAAGAAGTTTCGCCTTGCCATTTGCAAGAAAACATGTTTTTTCTAATTTTCGGAAATAGCAGTTTTCCAGCACTACTGCGATTCTAAAAACGTCAATTTCATCAGCTTTTTGCCGTCTGTTTTCGACACTCCATATATTGTTGGAAAGCTCTTGAAACGATCTATAAATCCCACTAAAAATCGTCACCATCGGAGGTTTGTAATGGCCGCATGAGCCGTCACAAGCCACCGCGTCTGTCAGAAAAGTCGCAACTTGTAGCCACTCGTGTGGGTGCGTTGTTGCTCCGATCGGAGTGTTTTTTCCTAGGTTTTGTGTGCGATGAAGAGTTCTACAAGACTGAGTATTTTTTATTATTTTTTGCATCGATTTTGACGATTAGTGGTTGGGTCAAGTTGGACCATCAACTCGTTTACCACAAACCACGGTTTTTTCTATAGATTTTCATATTCGATTTGAGTCAAAATATATTGTTTGTTGTTTTATAGTCTTAAGCTTAGTAATACATAGCTGAAACAAAGCAAACGAGCAGGGTTTCTCATTCCATGAGATTACAAAGCAAAAATTGAATGAGTCAAATTACCTGGATTTGAGTCGAACTATTCGTTTTCACCTATTAGGTATTGAGATGGAGGATCATATAGACCAAGATTCTCCTAAGGATGACTCTAAGAAAAAGACATGGGCTAGAATTGATGCTCGGTTATATAATCAGATTAAAAATTTCATAGAAGATGATGTAGTTGACCTGGTAAGTCATTGTAAAAGTGTGAAAGAACTTATGAAGTTCTTGGAGTTCTTGTATTCAGGAAAAGAACAAGTGACAAAAGTTTATAATGTTTTCTCATCGTATTTTCATGTTGATCATAAAGAATAGTCTATAACAGCCTATTATATGCAACATAAGAAGAATAATGCAGAACTTAATACTCTCATTCCATTCGATGCCGGCATAAAAGTCCAGTAGAATCAAAGAGAGAAAATCAGTTTTCTTCAGGGGTTGGGTCTTGAGTATGAGATGGCGAAGTGACAAATTCTCTTTGAATCAAAGATTCATACTTTGGATGATGTGTATAGAAGGTTTCTTTGTATTGAATGTAATTCTCCAGCTCTATCAAATTTTCAACCAAATAGTGCTCTTGTGGGAAGGAATGACTCTCGCTCGGTGAGGGGTGCAATGAACACATCGAAGCCCAATTATGATCGTCGTCAAGAGTTCAGTAACGAACAGACGATCGAATTATAGAGGGGAAATATTTTTCTATTATTGTAAGAAGCTAGGACATTTGAAACGAGAGTGTAGAAAGCTACAGTACCAGAATCAAAGATCGCAGACAACTAATGTGGCTTCGGATGACATTCCAGAACATTCAATTCATGCTTCTACCGCTGAGCTGGCTCAATTACAAGTGTTAAATGTATCATCATAACCTTCCTCATCGAATCTTCCTACTGCCACTTTTGTAGAGGTAGGTAATATAAATCGCTGCATTCTTACATCCTCTCCAGAATGGGTCATAGACTCTGCGGCCACAACTCATATGACAAGTAACCGTAATCTGTTTTTAAATTCATTATCTCCAGCATCGTTCCCAGCTGTCACTTTGGCAGACAGGTCATCTTCTCCTATTCAGGGGTCTGGCTTGATAAATGTAACACCTACAATGTCTTTATCATCAGTTTAAACTTACCTAATCTTGCTTTCAACCTTATTTTGATTAGCCAACTTACCCGTGACCTAAATAGTTTTGTTTCTTTTTTCCTGGCTATTGTTTGTTTCAGGATCATATGCAAAGAAGATTATTGGTAGAGATATGAGTCGGAGGTCTTTATGTATTGGATCAACAACTAGTAAAAGCTATTACTCGTTCAGGCACAAAGTCCTTGTTTGAAGTTCATTGTCGGTTGGGTCATACATCCTTGTATGTTATGAAAAATATGTATCTAACATTTAGTAATTTATCTTCTTTGAATTGTGAGTCGTGTCAGTTTGCTAAATTTCATCGTCTTAATTCTAGTCCTCGAGTTAATAAACAAGCCGAGGCTCCTTTTGGTTTAGTCCATTCAGATGTTTAGGTCCAAGTCTTGCAGTGTCTAAAATAGGATTTCGCTATTTTGTAACCTTCGTTGATGATTATTCTCGTGTTACTTGAATTTATTTAATGAAGAATCGTTCTTAGTTATTTTCCCTTTTTTGTACCTTTAATGCTGAAATTCGAAATCAATTTAACACTTCCATTAAAACCTTATGTACTAACAATGATGGAGAATACTTTTATAGCCTTCTAGGGTCCTACTTTTGTGAAAAGGGCATCATTCATCAATCGTCTTATGTTGATACTCCATCTCATAATAGAGTTGCAGAACAAAAAAATCGACATCTACTTAAAACTTCTAGGGCATTGTGTTTCCAAATGAATGTCCCAAAAGATATTTTTAGTATATGTCGTCTCTACAACTTGCTTTCTAATAAATAGAATGCCCTCGTCTATGCTTAATAGTAAAATTCCCTTCAAGTTCTATTCCCCAAGAAAGAATTATTTCTCATTGTACCTAAAATTTTTGGTTGCACGTGCTTTGTTCGTGATGTTAATCCTCATCGCACAAAGTTAGACCCCAAATCTTTGAAGTATATATTCCTTGGTTATTCACATGTTCGAAAGGGTACCTCTGTTATTATCCAAGTTTGAATAGATATCTTGTTTCCTATGATGTTCAATTCTTTGAGAGTGTTCCTTTTAGTCTAGGTTCAACAAATTCTACTCATTAGGAGGACGACTTATTCATCTACGAGGTTGTTTCGTCTTCCACTTTGGCTTCTTCTTCTATCATTTCTTCTTCATATCCTTCTATTACTCAGGTTTACTCAAGACAAGTCCAACACATGAATGCAGACTCACTTCTCTTATTAGTAGCTCCTTCGTCATCTGATCCTGAACCAAGTAGTGATCTCAAACTTCCCATTACTCTTCGAAAAGGTAAACGTTCATGTACTTATCCCATTGCTTCTTGTGTTTCATATCATCAGTTATTGCCTACCACATACTCATTTCTTACCTCACTTGATTCTGTGTCTATCCCTAAGAATACTCATGCAGCGTTGTCTCACTCAGGATGGTGTTAAGCCATGGTTGAGGAAGTGACAACTTTAGATGACAATGACACTTGGGATTTCATAGCTCGTTCGATTGAGAAGAATGTGATTGGGTGTAAATGGGTATTTGCTATACAAGTTAACTCTGATGGTTCAGTTGCTCGGTTAAAAGCCCGTCTTGTTGTTAAGGGATGCCCAAATGTATGAGATTGATTATTGTGATACATTTTCTGCAGTTGCAAAGATGACGTCGTTCAAGTTGTTTATATCGATAGTTGCATCTCAATATTGACCATTATATCAACTGGATATTAAAAATGCATTCCTTCATAGCGATCTTCAGGAAGAGGTTTATATGGAGCAACCACCAGGGTTTATTACTCAAGTGGAGAATGACAAAGTTTTTCGACTTTGCAAATCATTGTATGAGTTGAGACAGAGCCCAAGAGCATGGTTTGGAAAATTCAGTCAGGCTCTTGCACAGTTTGGAATGAAGAAGGGTTCGTTCGACCATTTGTGTTTCATAAGCGTACGAATGATGGTATTATTCTGCTAGTAATATATGTTGATGATATCATAATAACTGAAGATGACACGATTGACATAACATTGTTGAAAGAATTTCTCCATAGTCAATTCCACATTAAAGATATGTGAACTATCAAATATTTCTTAGGCATCGAAGTGATGAGAAATAAGAAATATATCTTCTTATCTCAATGAAAGTATGTTCTTGACTTGTTATCAGAAATAGGAAAGCTGGGAGTGAAACCATGCGGTACAACCGATGATACCTAATCTACATCTCATCAAGATGGAGAAATTTTCAAAGATCCTGGGAGATACAGAAGAATGGTTGGCAAAATTGAATGACCTAATGGTTACGAGACCTGATATAGCATATGTCGTTAGTGTGGTGAGCCATTACATGTCATCTCTTACCATAGATCATTACATGGTTGTGGAACAAATCTTGATTTATTTGAAAGCTGCAGCAGGTCGAGGATATTATATGAAAGTCACGGTCATATGAATATTGAATGTTATGCAGATGCTGACTGGGCTAGATCAAATGAAGACATAAGGTCTACATCTGGATATTGTGTGTTTGTGGGTGGGATCCTATTGTCGTAGAAGAGCCAAATTGTATGGTTAGTACAATGGTTAGCTGAAATTGGAGTAGAAACTAACATTCATGCGAAATTATGGTGTGATAATCAAGCAACAATCCACATAGCATCTAATCCAGTATTTATACAACAAGGGCTGATTTTCACAAGCTATGTGAAGACCAGAGAGTAGTTAGCTGCTTATAAAGGCTCTGACACCAAGAATAAATTATCTGTGTATCAAGCTGGGCATGATAGACATATTTGCTCTAAGCTTGAGGGGAGCATTAGAGTTAATTTTATATACAACCCATTAGGCCAATTGGCATTAGGATTTCATCTTGTATATATATATATATATATATACACATTGTTTCATGAATAAAATTTAAGGCGGCTATTACTCGTCACAAATAACGATTACAACTTTGATATCTACATCTTGTATTTTGAAAAACCAAATCAAAATTTAAAAGCTAAAAAATATAGTTTCCGAATATTTGTTTTCGTTTATGAAATTTGATTAGGATTTACTGTGTACTTTTAAGGAAAAATGAAAGATACGTAAAGAATTCAAGTAAATACAATCTTAAATTTCAAAAAAAACAAAACAAAATGGTTAACCAACTTCAACAAAATAGTTACGAAATGGGAAGAATTAAAATCTGGACAACAAGAATTAGCTCAGCAACATGGATACAGGAAGGAAGAAGAAGAAGCAAGAAAAAAAAAACTTTTTCCTCCATTTTCTATACTGATATACAAAAAAATCTATTCAGTTAAACCCTTGCAACATATCAAAACAAAAATAAAAAAAGGAATAAAAAATTGTCCAACTATTTTACATGAATTTTGTCGGGGGAATTCTTGTTTAACTTCCTCTACCTATTCTTCTTTTCTTTTGGTATGTTGAGAAAAAGTAGAGTGAAAACAAAAAGAATGAAAGAACTCAACCAGGCTAAAGAACCATTTTCTAAACATCAGATAATTCAGCTGTACTATCAGTGGACTGTTGTCGCCGGTGTTCGGGCCTTGGACTTCTGGCTTCTAGTTGATCGACATCAATGGCAACTTCATCTGTTGTCGTTGACACTGTATTTATGTTACGTTTGTTGTTGTTGAGCCTTTGTTTTAGGATTCGGGACAAAACTTGTACATTGTCTCTCATCGAAGGTCGTTTTTTCGAGACACGGTTAATGCATTTGTATGCAAGAGCCGCTACTTCATTTAGCTCTTGAGCGTCGAAATTTCCATCGAGACGGGAGTCAACAAGCTCTTCCCACCCAACTTTCCCATCACAATTCATAGCAGCCTAACCATCGTCAAATATAAAAGACATGCGGGTTTAAAATCAAGGTATGAGATATAAGCTCCAAA
This sequence comes from Cyclanthera cordifolia, assembly GCA_037832605.1. Taxonomy (NCBI): domain Eukaryota; kingdom Viridiplantae; phylum Streptophyta; class Magnoliopsida; order Cucurbitales; family Cucurbitaceae; genus Cyclanthera; species Cyclanthera cordifolia. The sequence continues at coordinate 12,498,727 of JBBMEG010000021.1, read as the reverse complement.
CAAGGGCTTGTGCAAACAAAGTTGTGAGACAAACAACTCAAAACAGTACAAAATAATAATATTAATAATAATAAATCAAGGAGTTGAGCTGTTTGGTTCAAACAGAGAGAGAGATATCTTACAAGCTCAACATAATCCATAAGGCCCTGTTGAGGATTTCTGCCAGCTATAATCTCAAAAAGTAATACTCCAAAGCTGTAAACATCGCTTTTCTTGTTGAAAGTCCTTGAAGATATATACTCAGGATCAAGATAACCAAAAGTTCCTCTGATATTAGCTGCCTGACTGTCTACCATCTCCTCTCTTGAAAGCCCAAAATCAGCAACCTGATTGGTCATTGTAACAACTCAAATGCAAGCGAAATTACTGACATGTAAAACTTTGTTTTTGAAAATTTTTGATCTACAAAAATGAAAGCTAGAGATGGATTTAATCTACGTTAAGAAACTATTTTGTTCATGTATATTGTATTTTGGGTTTGTTTCTAATTTTGTTTTTTTTCTTTCTTTTTTTTATATAATTTTGGTCCATGTTTAATCAAATCTCCAATTTGAGTCTTTGTACTTTTAATTAAGTTCAAAACCAGTCCCCACCATTAATTTGGGCTCAAAATTTCGTTAAAATCAGATGAACAAAATAAATTTAACTTTTTTCTCTCCCCGGACTTTCTTTCTCCCCTTTTCTCATTCTTGAAACATTCTCCCTCTTCCGTTTTTCTCGAAAACTTTTTATTTTTATTTTTCTCCTATATATGTGAGCAAGAAAAAGTGATGGTGGCTTCTTACTGCAAGCTTGCAGTTGAAGCTTAATCGGACAATTGTGATTTCCTCATATTTTTTATACCGACATATTGAGACGACATTTGCAGAACTTAACTATGTCCCCATGAATTCCTCCTCTTTTTTCATTTATGGTTGCTTAAAAATTAAGGCTACTAATTTTCTTTGTTGTCCATTACGAAAATCTTAATTAGCTAATAAGTATAGTAAGCAAATGATCGACATGATAAGCAGCAGAAAGGACATACCCTTGCTCTCATGGACTGATCCAACAAAATATTGGCTGATTTGATATCCCGGTGAATGACTGGAGGAACTGCCTGAAGTAAAACTTGAGCATCATTAGCACCAATAATATTCAGTGATTAACGTATTGCAAAATTTCAGGTGCTAATGATTTGCCTGATGCCGAGAGTAAAAGAAAATTACCCCATCATGGAGGTACTCCAAACCCCTTGCTACATCTAAAGCTATACGAACTCTCATGTCCCAACGAAGAAGTCCATTCTTATCACCTATGCACACAAACAAAATAAAGTCATTTTCCACTGTAGAAATTGTGCGGAGCATGTGCATAGTAACCATAAAAGACAATAATTTTAATCTCTTTAAATTGTTAAAATGATATCATTCATCAATGCCACGTGATGACAACAATAATTTGATTCATTAATAGTGAAAAAGAGAGAGTTTGTAGTCAATTACTGATACTGTTGGTATCACGGACAAAAGGGAATGGTGAGCTTACTATATAAGTGAGAAGCTAGGCTGCCATTACTCATGTAGACATATACAAGCATATGTTCGCTTCTTTCAGCACAGTATCCAACCAAATTCACGAGGTTTCTATGATGCAATCTTCCCAATAACATCACCTGAATGATTTACAGGGAACTAACATTAACTGATACAATAAACCTAGGATATGCTAGTCTAACAATTAAAATAAAAATATATGGAAAAAGAATCAGGCTTCTGAGAAAGGGTAAAGGAAAAAGTATTGGTCCAACTATAAATAACACTGAATTATTTTATTGGATTTTCTAACCCCTAGTCTTGGATCCATGTACCAGAATAAGTTTAAAACTGTTTCACCCTTGCTCATAGCATGTCTTTAATTTCGTTGAAGACAACAGGTAAATATTAACTATATCCTAATACGAAGCAACGGAAACAGGAAAAAAAAACCTTCAAGGGCACATCCTCGGACTAGGAAACTAGGAATATTTCCAGCGAGGGATCTTTCCTCATTAAAGTTCGAGAAACAACTGAACAAAGCAACCTTTATATGAATGCATTTTGTAACAAATTCTACGCAAGAAGCCCAACCATCCTTACCTCTGTCTGAAATTCTCTCTCTCCTTGTTTAGAATTCGTTGCAAGCACTTTCACAGCAAAAGTCTCCCCAGACGGCAAACTAGCTTTATAAACAGGACCAAATGCCCCTTGTCCTATTATTCTTGTAAAATTTCCGGTAGCCTTTTGCAAATCCCTGCATCATATCACGGACTAAACCTTAAATAACATTACAACAATGAAAACACAGTTACATCTTTGTTCTTTCTCGGTCTTTACTAATCCCTTAGCACAATTAGGCAAGGGCGAAGAACACAATACAGTATAATCGTATGGTATCAAGGAAACAGAAGGCAAGAAGATTTGGAAACTGAACTTTTTTTACTACTGATCTCTAGACAGCCATGAAAATACCAAGTATTGGGAGGGAGTCTGCAACCAGAGTAGTACCAGTAGAAAGTAAAGATATATACCGAAATCTGAGATTTTCAAGCAATTATCAAAATTTCTAAAATAAGAATCATTTAATTTTCCAAATAACTAGCTATGCACATCATTGCAATAAGACAGAACCAAATACAAAGTAAATGTGGGGGATGGGTTTCATAAAAAGGCATACTTCACAGAATAGCCAGGCATCCCAGATGTGGAGATCACACTGCTTCTCTTAAATCTGTGAAGCCACGAGGATACGCCATTTCGGCTGAACTTCACTGGTGATTCTGGACCAACTGTTGAGTCTGATAGAATACTACAAGAATCAGCTCCATTTGTTCGAATAGGAACATTAGCTGCCCTTCTCGAACTGCTATTACCAATCTGCAACTGCTTCCTATGGTATCTAAAGCAGAATAAAGCAAGGATTGCCAAAAGAACTCCAATCACCACACCAATCGAAATTCCAATGGCCAACCCAGTTGACTCCTCTTTCATCTCCTCTTCCGTGCCCCCCAAGTTCTTATTCAGCTGTCTAAACCTCCCTCAACAGCAAAATGGATTCTCAATTCTTTTACGAATCTGGTCAACTGCATCATTCATATTTTACATAAATAAATAAGAAATGATATTAAAAATCAATAGGAGTAGTAGAGTAGTTTCAGTTTTTCCCATCGGCAGCCATAAGTAAAGTCAACAAGATGAATAAAAAATATGCAAGAAAGCCTTAAAATTCCAGCAGAAAAGTATTATTCTAGAGAAAAATGTAATTAAATAAACCCCGCAAGAGCCGTCGAGTAACAATCAACATCAGATAATTAAGCATATGGCATCTAGAGCCCAAATACTTTTAACAGTTCAAAGCCAAAACTTCTCCGATCAAACACATCGCTATAAAATTAGCGTTTGTGAGAAATCTATTCAGAAACATCACAATTACAAATAAATTAAGCTTAAACTGATCAAGGCGCTGAACAAGTAACTATATACTATTTAAATTTGATTAAACTTTAGCTACAGCTAAGAATAATCAATCCCTATTCTCCACCAGTATGCATTAACAAACTCTTTTTAGTCAGAGGCAACAAATCGCCAAACAGATCCAAAATAAACAAAACAGAAAACAATAGAATCATAATCGAGAAAATAATTTAAAATTTTACTGTGGCCTACTCTGCTATAGCCTCATACACGCTACGAATAGCGAAACTCATAAAGGATCCGAGAATGCAATAATTTTCATAACACCAAATTAAACCTAAAGCATAATTTTCGAACAAGTAAACTACATTACATTCTCATGTTCCTCCTCAGTTCTACCTATCAATTTCACTCCGTCCATCAAAAAACCAAACGCAGAATCAAAAAGACAATAAAAGTCTTTCGGCATTAGATTAAAAATCAAAAAAAAAAAAAAAAAAAAAATCGTAGAAATGAGTAGCTAACGAGACAGAGAGAAATTAAAAAAGTTGTCAAGCAATGGAGGAAAAGAATAGGGCGTCGGGATTCTGATTCAAACTCACCTAGAGAAATGAAGATCGTTCAAATCTACATCGACACGGCGTGGCGTCATTCTGCGACAAAAAGGAAATTGAAATGATGAGTTGACAAAGAAGATGAAAATATGGAAGGTACCAATTCTCCAGAATGTGAACAAGAGGAATAAAAAAAGGAATCACAGTGCAGCGAATGAAATCTGTACTGACAGGTTCATTTCGAGAACATTGTGAAAAAGGAAATGGAAAAGGAGACATTACAATTCAGAAGGACTGAAAGAGGGACCGGCGCTCGCCAATGCCATCGTTTTTGTTTGAAACGGAACGCGCCATTTGTGGTCAAGCCGTCAGCCCAGATCAACTTTTTTGTGCTTTCATTTATAATTAATATAATATTCATTTTTTAAATTAAAGTTATGTTTTTTTTTTTTTTTTTGAGATAGTGCACACCTCCCCGGTCCAAGTTTTCAACCAATTGCGCCACATCTCATGAGGATTTTTTTTAATTATATAATAATTAGGATCAAAAATTTAATTAATATAATATTCATCTAATTTTTTTTTTTTTTTTTTTTTTTAATTTTGACTCTCAAAATTATGTGCTATATGTATACATATTTTTGCTTTCTAAAATTTGTTTTTGTTTGGTCTGAGTATAAAAATAAGGTACAAATGTAATACTAAATTGTGAATTTGTTGGAGAAGTCAAAGTTTATCAACCCTATTCCAATTTAAGAAAATTTTTATATGATTTCAAAGAGAATTTAATAAATATTGCAAATATGACAAAATATTCAAATTGATATGTGGTTTTTTTTTTTTTCCCAACTGACTCACCATCAAATGTTAGGGATATTTAATGAAGCTTTTAGGTTTAATTAAATAACCTTAATGGAAAGAAAAATATAATTAGTAAACCCTCCCCCCCCCCCCAACTATTGTACAATATGCACAGTCTAGTTATACATGCAAGTAAATACATGAATTCACAAAATTCAGTATTACAACATCTAAATGGGTCATGAAATACGTTGCATGACCAAGAAACACATAGAGCCCTTAACCGACACATGTTTCTCTTGTGAGGCCCCTTCGTGCACTCACCTAATGACTGACTCATGAAGTGGGGAATATAGGGTAGGAGCATGCTATAAACCCGACGGAAGCATGTGATAACAAAAAAATTTCATTAATTAACCTCCATGCTCACATTGAATGATGCCTCTAAACTATTCTAGTGGATCTTTAAGTTGAGTAGGATCAATATATATCCCTTGGTTACTTGATCAACCTCTTCCAAGCTTCCAGGTTGTAGTCTCTTTGTTATACTGAGTGCTTAATGGTATAAGGACCCAAATTTTCGAAGGAAAAACCCAGAGACCTTATTCAAACCTCTGCATGAAAATCAGTTATAAAATAAACTTTACATATAAATTAATATGTATTTATTGGAAACATGTAATCGGTGGGATCCAAAAAAATGTTTAAAATAATTAGAAAACCATAATTAATAAAAGTGTGAAAATTTAAACATGCTTGGATATTTCCTAGACTCTAGTGTAATGATCCCATAGTGAACGCATCAGTCTAGTCAGCATCATGATTCAAGTACATAGAAAAAATTCACATGAAAAAGGGTGAGCTGCAAAACTCAGTAAGGTTCCCCAACTCGAGTATAACATGTATACAGTCAAAAGAGCATATATGTAATACAATATAGGCTAATAAACCATAATCCACATCATCAAAACTAACACCTTAGATCATAAAAAAAAACTTAGAGCATCAAAATTAGTAAGGAAGAACCATCCTAGAAAAATGGGTTATCAAAACATGTGGACCGGTCAACTCAATTGACCGATCATTAACGTTCAAAACTGGTCAAAGTTGGTCAACAAAACCTAAGGTTTTCACATTTTCAACAATCACATTTTAGGTGTCATTCCACATTCTCAAAGAGTTAATTTGTTTAAATATGTTAGTGTGATCAACATGCCACATGGATGGCCAATAATCCTGGGTGTATCAGTTAATACTATAGATCCAAGAAAGCCCAAGAGTCATTGACTCGCTTGGGCAATTTGGTTGACCAATGCTAGTGTGAGAGTTTCTCGGCGAACCGAGCTAACCTGGTGGTGTTCAGGCCTTGAACACTTGCTGCATGATGGTAGTATAAACACCCCACGCGGTAAGATATCTCCCACATTCTCACTCCTAAACAAAGACACCTAGGGAAAGTCAGGGGAACGTTGGTAAGTATAACTAACTGGGTGGCCTCCCGAACCATGACACTATTACGAGAGAGAATATCGTTCCTTCATCTTGCATCTGACAGATCCGTTATCTGCTATCCATGTACGACACATGTACTCAATCATATAATCCCATTTGGGATAGTTGTAAAAATCTAGGGTTCCCTTTGGAATACCGAAATGACTAGTCCCCTTTAGGATATCAATTAATGGGCTAGTTTCCTTGGAACATCCTGGTTCTACATAAATAAACAACTGAAGATGGCTAGTTCCAGTTGGAACATCCCAACCCAACACAATCACATTACATAAAAAGCAAGGTTAGGCTAGTTCACTGAAGAATATCCAGACCTAATAACATTAATAATATTCCACAACATCATTTGTACATAAAAGTACACTAACAAAATAATCACATACTAGATATCATGGAAACACAATAGTCAACACAAGATTTCAAACAAGTCCAATAAAAAAACATACATGTTATTAAACCACATACCCCCAGTAGGGGTAACGGTTCCTTACCTACTGAAATTCACAAATGAACTCCCGAGCTTCAAGTCAAATGAACTGAGAAGATTGGTACTTGATTACAACCCTAATAAACAAATGAGTTTGAACTAGCACCAAATACCATTAAAAACAGACTCATAATGTCAAAATTAATAAATGGACTAAACTTCAGAATACAGATTTTAAGGTCTAGGGGCTCGGTCAACTCGGTGGACTATGTCAAAGTCGATCAAACTGGTGAACTCAGTCAATGAACTAATCATACAATCAGCGTGGCCTAAAAGCAACTCTTTTATGGTCAAAATTATCAATATGCAAGGATAGTCAACATTTTGAGAGGCTTGGTCAAAGGACTTTGAGAGCCTTGGTCAAAGATGCAAACATGGCTTGGTCCATTAGGCAAGTATAGTAAATACACAAAAGGATTTGGTCCAACTTCCAAGAGTGGAGACATAGTCCAACCATAGTGAATTAACAAAGTAAGGTTCATTTATGGAGTTTCACAACAATGTTGTTCCCCAATTAGATATTTTATACAACAAAGTAATACAAACATAGAATTTCAAAAAATAGAATTTCTACTAATGGTGTTTTCAATATCTAAATCATCCATGGGATTCAAACCAAGGCAACTCAACAAACTGATTTCTTGGTCAAAGGTCTATAACTCCACTAACAACAGGGATTTTAACAATGGTTATACGATAAACAAGGCCTGACACGTGAAATAAAGAGGAGTCAGAATAACTCTTTTTATCCAAAGTAGTGGTGGAATCCGACGGCACCCAACCAACGATGCGACTCTTGGGTTCGACCTGGGCTTGCAAACAAGCTACGGTGTTAGTAACAACGATGAATTCTCTTGTAAATGTTTGCAACACGACTCCAACAACATAGATGGGCGGCATCCTTCGAGCACACGACCACGACAAGGATTTTCCAGCGAGAAAAGGCTCTACGACTATTTTCACAAAGATGAAAGGAAGAAAGAAGCGAGTGGAGTAGTGCGAATCCCAATGCTAAGAAGAGAGAGAAAGAGAGAGAAATTGAATGCTTAGGTTAAAATAAAAGTAATGTGATTGCTATCAGGGGTCGTTTATTTCTAAATGTATGGAAATTGGAAGTTGAGAATTGCTAAATCGCCTATTTGAAAAAGGGTGCAGGAGGTTTGAGAGTTGTTGGATGAGTAAAGTGTTTGAAAATGGTGTAATTAGTGGATTTTTCATGGATGAAAAGCTAGAATTAATTATTCATAACAATACTTTATAATTTTAATTCAATAACATAAACGATACCACCTAATTATAATAATTAAAATTATTTATTTAATTAAGGTTATATTTTCACTTTTAAAGCTATGAAAATTCGGGTTGTTACAAGTGGGAAGCCTTTAGAGAATGAGAACTGAAAATACTTTGTTAAAGGTCTGACTTAAAGGGAGGAGAGATCTCAAATTTGAGATGAGATTCTTCTTATCCATATGGATGATTATAGAGAGCACACAGACTCCTTATTTATAGTTGAGAACGGACATTCAAACTATGAAAGAATAATATCTTCCAATATCCTACATTAAAATATATTAAGAATAATAATAAAATATTTATTCAATAAATATTTTCTCTTTCCTTTTCCTTTTTAGGTGAAATTCAAAATTCTCATGTGGACGAAATTTTCTTCTCCATTTATGAGGAAGAGATTTTTTAATTTAACAATATATTCATATATTATTTTATTTAATTTTGATTGATAGTCATTCAATATATGCCAATTCCATTATATATCTAATATATTATTTACCCAATATATAAATATTCAATTAGTATATCTAATATATTGATTAAACGTCTCTTTAATAATTATCTCATAATTATAAATAGAATTACTATGTCCAATGTAAAGGTTTGACCTAGGCTAGGGTCCCATCTAGGCCTCTACACTAAATGCATGAGAAAAAGACCTTTAAACTAGATACATGTTGAATTAATTGATTTTACTAAGTAAAATCATCAAATATTTCATAAAAACCAAATGAAAAAAGGTATCTGGTTCGCAAGCGTAAAATAAAGAATTAAGGTAAATAAGTCACATGTCTCAATAAATAAATGAAATGCGAAAGATAAAAATAACATAAATGATAAACAAGACATGACAATTCCATGATCCTTTCAGCTTCAGGTCAGCCATCTTGATAGAGCTCGTGTGTACGTATGGAAGCCTATAAAAGAAAATGAGCGATTTGTTAAACTCAGTAAGGATCTCTAACTTATGATCAATATAAGCATGAATAAAACAAAATTGTGATAAATGCATAACAAGCAGTTAATGATTCAATAAATAGTGTCGTTGGGGTAACCCTTAGAAGGAATTTGCCTACCTGGTCTTAAGATAGTGCGTGGTTGTGGCCTAGGTATCCTATGTAACAAGATTGGCTGCCATGACTTGTTATAAAGTATGAATGCATGTCTTAGTATCGTTGAATTCAGGATTGCCTACTAGGTCCTATAATATAGTATGAATGCATGTTTGGGTATCGTTGATTTTATGATAGCCTACCATGTCTTATAGTGAATAAACGTACGTGAGATTTCATAAGATGACGTCATCACAAGGCATAACAACATAACTTGCTCACACAACAGAATGACATGTGCTATGTAACATGTTTACTTAACATGGATTCCAATTGCATTTCAATAAAGTATGCAAATCAACAGTAGGGACAAACAATCTTATGAGGCATATCTCAGTCATGGAAATACATCTAAAATCATCGTAGTATATCACCTAATTACTCCTAGACATGCTCATAAATATCCATACAGGATCTCAAGTCAAGGATATGGTTCCCTTATCTTTTTGACCGATATTCACTAAGTTTGTTCAAATGTGCTTGAACCAAGGCTCATGGAAGTATCTCCAACAATTACTGGCCAAAAGAGCATTAAGGAACCAAAATTAGCACCCAAGACCCTAAAAAATGGATTCGAAACTTCGAAATTATCAAAAGGAACCCAACTTTGAAAATTGAGTTTTCGTGACACGGGGCTCGGACAACTCGATTGACCGATCAAAAATAGTAAAAAACGATCTTTTATTTTCTAACATCAAAGTTCAGGTGTCAATTTTAATGTTTAAAAATCATGAGTCTAATTTATCACTTGAGAAGGCTTGCTCTTATTTCATATAATTTATTTGGTTATTAAAACCAAAAGGCATGGTCAAAGTTCTACTACATGGGTGGATTTGACTTGGTCAACTGAGTCAACCTTTTTCTTAACACCTCAACAATGGAGTTTTACAACTTCTAAGCTCAACAATGATGATTTCACTTATAATAAACATATTAAGGATCCCAATATTTTGTTCAACATTTCCAACATTCTTTTTAACAAACAATGGCTAACTTCAACACTCAAGGGTTTTAACCATTTATAAAAAGCTATAAGAATTGCACCAATAGGCAAAAACTAGCAAGATAGGCAGCAGAAACATCACATGCGTGGAGGATACAGGCGACGTAGCACTCCAGTTGCGACCAACTCCTGAATCCGGCGCGTCGCGAAGCTTAACAACAAGCATCTTGGGTGCGAATAGAGACGTTTGGAGGAAGGGGCGAGTATGCGATGACAGAGTTTCACAGAGAGTGAAAATGGCGAGGAAGGAGAGAGAAATCGGGAAAGAGAGAGGGGAGAGGGCGACATACCAAATGAAGAAGGGAGGGGGTGGTGATATGATAAGACCTTAAGGTTTTATTTTGCCATTTCTTATTTTTGTTTTAAAATAATAAAGATAAAAAATAATTAAATTCAAATCTCCTTTTTTCTTCTCTTATACACGAGGATGAAATAAAATTGGCTAAAAAAAGACAATAGAAAAGAGAAAGGTTCATCACTAAGATTAAAAATTTTCTTTTCCCTTTTTCTTTTCTTTTTATATCAACACTCCCAAAAAAAGTTTTTTAAATGTTGTGATGTTAATTCTATATAATAAAAAGAAGAAAAAAAAAAGGACTAAACTCTTGTCAAATTTATCCAATAATTAAATAACCAACAATATAATTTTATCAAGCCTATGGAAAACCTAAATTTTAAAGATAGAGATTTTCGGGTTTGTTACAATATTTCCCCCTTAGAAAACTTTCGTCCTCGAAAGTTGCCTAAGGTAGGAACAACTCTGAATAACGGGAACGTATGTCCTATTCTCGCACCTAAGTAGCCTTCTCAACTCATTGACTTTTCCAAAGAACTTTGACCAAGACGATCTCTCGATTTCTCCGAATTTTGTTGTCTCGGTCCAAAATCTGTACAGACTTTTCTTCAAAGCACAAATATTCATTCAACTGTAAGGGCTAGTGGTCAATAACATGCGAAGGGTCGTGCACATATTGCTTGAGCATCAAAATGTGAAACACATTGTACACACCGGACATAAAGGCTGGTAAGGCTAACCGATATGCAACTAATCCAATCATCTCAAGGATCTCAAAGGGTCCAATAAATTTTGGACTAAGCATTCATTTAGTCACAAATCTCAAAACACCCCTCATGGATGTACTTTGAGGAAAACGTGATTTACCACTTCAAACTCCAGATCTCAACGTCTGACATCTACATAACTTTTCTGTCGGCTTTGAGCGGTAAGCATTCTCACACGGATCTCTTACACTGCATCGTTAGTCATTTTCAACAACTCAAGACCCAATAATTAATCGTTTTGAACAACTCAGAACCCAATAATTTTCTCTCTCCTACCTTCTCCCAGAATGTAGACGATCGACAACGCACAAAGCTTCAAATAGGGTAATTTTAATGGTAGACTGATAATTGTTATGGTAGGAAAGCTCCATTAAATATAACCATTTATCTCAATTTCTGGGAAAGTCAAGCACACAAGCTCACAACATATCTTCCAAAATTTGATTAACCTTCTCGATATGAGGATGAAACACAATACCGAATTTACAAAGGGTTCCAAGATCTTTCTGCAGACTTTCAAATGTACGAAGTGAACTGGATGTCTCTATTTGAGATGATGCTAACAGAAATCCTGTGATACCATAGAATCTCCTTCAATTACAGATGTGCTCATTTCTCAACAGAAAAATCCAGAGGCCCTAGTGTATAGTGAGCGCAATTGGTAAGTCGATCAACAGTCACCCAGATCATGGTGAACCTCTTGGCATCTTAGGGAGTCTTGATATGAAATCCATATAGACGTCATTTCACTTCCACTCTGGAATACTCAAAGGCTGCAACAGCACTAATGGCTTCTACCTCGACCCTTTCACTTGTTGACAAGTCAAACATTTGCTAACATACATTGATATGTCTCTCATCATATTATTCCACTGAAAGATTTGTTTTAGATCCTGATACCCTCTAGGTGCCAAGCAAAATGTGAAATGTGAGAGTCAAACAACAACTATGCCCTGATCTGGGCATCTACATGGACCGCTAACCTTTGTCTAAAATGCAATCCACTATAGGATGCAACTGACCAGTCACCACCCTCCTTAGTTTATGCCCTGCCAAATAGAACCATCAAACTATGATCTCTCTACTGACCCTCCACAATCTGCTTTCTCAACAAAGACTGAATTGTCAATCGAGCTAACAGAGTTGTAGCCTTTTAAAAGAGTACAATCCCGACTCTGTTCATCTCTATCTATAGAGAAGCCTGAGTGACAAGCAAAGTTACTGAGTGTGAAGGTCTTTTACTCAAAGCATCAGAAACAATATTAGCCTTACCCAGATGGTAAAGGATTTCACATTCATAGTTTTTGATTAATTCTAACCAGCGATAATGTCTCATATTTAGTTCCTTCTGGATCTTCTCCTCTTACAAGTAGTTCCTCCAAAGCTTAAGTGTAAAAACCACAGTTGCAACTCCAAGTCATGAGTGTGATAGTTTCGCTCGTAAATCTTGAGCTATCTTGAAGTGTAAGCTTAAATTTTAATCTATTATGTGATTTTTTTTTCTACTGCTACACTTCTTGGTTTTAATGACGAATGCTCTTAAACTTTTTAAAAAACCAAAAATCTTTAATGATGAATATGCATTACATAAAATGAATCTTTAATGACCAACATTAAGAATGATACGGTGTTGCTTGGTGAGATTGAGACTTTTAATGTAACTTTTGAGGACAAATGCTTTCAATGACGGGCATGTTTAATGTCAAGCTATTAGTCATTAAAGATCGCTCGTCATGAAAGACTTTTAACATCACATTCTTCTACAATGTCGAGTGCATGTTCGATATGCTGGATTTGGAACATTCAATGAGTTTGTTGAGCAGATACATGGAAAATCATGGGCATGTCTATTGAGTTGCATTAAAATGATCGTTAAGATACATTAAGGACACCACCAAGTTAGAGCTGATATAAACTCACATTTTCTAGATTTTTAGTCAAAGTTTAATGTTGTTTGAAGTAGTAAAGATGCATACATTTTGTGCAAACATATTAAAAATCAACCATTTTGTTGAAAGTAATTTATGCTTCTATATTTGCTACAACTATGTAACTCTATTCTTCTACAATCTGTAATGTTAATTTTCCATTGAGGAGCTAAACAAGCTCATCATCCCTTCGTAATTAAAACAACGTGAATTTTTATTACTTTGTTCTCCATTTTAGAAAACTTGCAAGGGGGAAGATCAGAACACTAGTGTGTGAGCATGAATGTCTGAATTTTATATATAATATAGTTCACTTTGGGCATACACATTCATGATTTTTTTTTCTTCTATTATCCAATGAAGATGTTTATCATCTCTTATAAACTTAAGATCTACCCCTCTATTAACCGATGTGGGACTATACTTTGTTTGTATTCTCAACAATGATATCGAGAAGAAAGGTAGTTTAAGTGATTTATAATATTGACAATTAGCATCATAGAAAGAACTTTCATTATTTAAACCATGAAGATTACTAGATTTCAAGATCGAATTGACAACATTGACGACACATGACCTAAACGTTGATGCCAAGTAGACAAAGGCACCTTACATGATTAAGAAAAGAAAGTAGTATGACTTAATGACTCATCACTAACAAAGGACAACAACAACTTATAAGAGTTTGTTTGATTATTTGGATTGAAGATAAAGTTAGACATGTTTGAGGCAGACTAAACTCATAAAGGCAATTCCAAAGAGTCTTATTGTGGCTTTGTCCTTCACAAATACAAGAACAAGAGTGAAACTTAACAATAACACTATTATCAACTGTCAGTTTAGTGATGTTGATTAAGGTTCACAGAAACTGGGTTAGTTGACGGGCATAAAAAGTCAACTATTATGTAAAGTTGACGCTTCTGAAAGCGTCAACTAATCTAGTATCAACTAAAGTAACTATAGTTAAAGCTGAAGAAAGTTTCATCTAATGTTATAGTTGACGTGTTATAAATGTCAACTTTCAGATGAACACATCTTATAAGCGTCAAGTGATGTTTTAGTTAACTTTTCATAAATGTCAAGCAAAAGTTCAGTTGACGTTCTATAAATATCAAGTAAAGGTTTAGTTGGTATTTTTTGAGTATCAACTATTTGCTTAAAAAATGTCAAGTAAATGTATATTAGTTGACGGTTTGAGAACGTCATCTGATGTTGAAAAAAGCATCAGGAAATGTACTTAAGTTCACGGTTTATAAGCATCATTTAAATATAATGTTGACACATATTGAACATCAAGGAATATATATATATATATATATATATTTATTTATTTTTTTTCAAATTTGGTCCCATTTATTTTGTTCGTCCTCTTTTATCTTGTTCATCTTGGCAATATATTACATATGATATCTTTCTAGACATAATTCAAATAACAAAGAACAACTTCAACATCCCAACATAAACATTAAAAATATATATACTATATATTTCAAGTACTTAGGACGTGTTTGGCTCAAGTGTTAACTTAACACCAATTAACTTAATGATCTATCTAATCCTTACTTGGTGGACGGATTAAGCTAACCCTTATTGATTGAGTTAACCCTTCACAAATTCCAACAATTATCCTCCTATATTCTCTCTATGTCTCATTTTATGAAATTCTCTTCAATCGTGTTTTTAAAACATTTTATTTAAATTTAAAAATTAGATTTAAAAATTGTATTTGATTCTGTTTATTTTATACTTAACTTAACGTATATACAATATGATATCAACAATTAATATTAAATATAATATAAAGTTTTCTAATTTATCAAAGAAAAAATAATTAATATCATTATTATAGATTTAAAAATATCATTCTATAAATTGCAATCTATTAAAGTTCGAAAAATAAACAATTATTTTCATGATATAAAAATAACAATTTTTTTGTAGTTGGTAAGGATTTATTTGATTTTTTTTTTCAAACAATAATTTTATTGCTATTGTATCATGAGTTAAATTTTGATGAATGTTAAGGAGAAAAAACAAAAAATGGATAATTTGCTTGGACTTAAAATTACTATAGTTCTTGACATACTTTACGTAACTATATGTATGTATTTTTAAAGATACATAATTAATTTTAGTTGGATATTAAATTTTATTACTTTCCATAATTAATTATTATAGACGTAACTATATGTATGTATTTTTTAAGATACATAATTAATTTTTAATTAATTGAATATTAAATTTTATTACATTCCATAATTAATTATTATATAATCTCAATAACTATAACTAGCACATTTTCCATAACTAAGTACAACAAACTATCATGAAAGTAATCATCATGATAGCTATTAAAAATGATCACAAATCACACATATTTTAAGTAGCTACTTTCTAATTTAATACAAAGCTTACTTAATAGATATTATAAATTTTTTATATTTTTAATAATAGTCAACTTAAAATAATAGATTTTAAAAATAATATTTTTAAGTAAAAAAATCTCAAAATCATAATTAGTCAGAATATTATGATCATACGATTTAAAATGAAATATATTTTGTCATTTATACATTGTGAAGGACAAAAATGAAAAGTAAAAACAAAATAATAGTATGAATCATTTAAAAAATGATAAATAAAACTCAATTTAAGTAATTAACACTCAGTTAACTTCTTTTAAAAAAAAAAAAAAAACACTTAACTTAACTTAACCTCTATTAACTTAATCCTAATCCCTCCACCAAATCGGCGCTTAATGTTTTACATAATCCAAAATTACAAGGAAAAGTATGGAAGTACATTTTCAAACTTTGTATATAAAAAAGTTTCAAGTCTATGGACTTCAATTCAAGTATATATTTTGCTATTTTTTAACGTAATTATATACAAAAAAAAAAAAGTAAAGTATGTAGTCTACCAAAATATGAATCCTCACGTATAGCATAAGAATTTGAATTCATTCTTCATGTAATTCATCCAACCCACTTTGGGTATGAGCCTCTTCTATCAATTTATTTTGCATTAACTTTAAGACACAGAGTAACTTGTTTATAACAAATTATAAACTTTTAGACTAAAAAATATAATAAGAATATACTCCATTCGTGACTATTTGTCTATCCATTTGGATGATGTCAAGCAAGTTTCTCAATACATAATACCTACACTCTACCATCTTATTTGTAGTGCACACTAGTATATCAATAAGAAAAAGAAAAATTAACTACAATCATAATATATCAAGATAATTTAATCTTAATCAAACGACGAAGGTGATGTGAGAGAAAATTATGAGTGGGTACCTGCCACCCCCACCCATAAACCCCAAATTCTTTCGTTCAATTGTTCAAAAGTTGCATAAAACCCCCATATTTTCATAGCAAAATCAAAACCAGCAAACTTGCAAGCAAAACCAAACCCGTGTAAGAATCTTGGGAACAAGGAAACATGTTAACGCTTTTGTTTATACACATGCATAGAAAAAAGGAAAATGAAGCAGAAGAAAGATCTCACATGAACTGAAATAAAAAAGACAAACAGAATTAAAGTTTGGCACAAGACCAAATGAAAGAAGTTCCATCATTGAGAAGCTTAGCCTCTTCTGTTGCAGCCAGACCTTTAAAGTTAAAGATTGTATATACATTACAACATGAAGCTAAGAGATTGATACACCATATGCTGGTTAGATTGTGACATCCAAGTATTAGAAAAAAAAAGAAAAATAAACATTAAATATACTCCTTCTCAAGCCGCATGATAAAACCAAACATTAAAATTCCTATTATACAAGTTGTAAACACTAATAAGATATTCTAATAGTAATGAAGTTATAAAAAACACGATGATAACCAGATAGCATGTTTTTTATACAAAGATTTCAATTATGAAAATAAAAAGAAATGCTGATTGATTTCTTACGTATCAATCCAATAAGCAGTTTTTCATTTTCAAATACATGGAAGGGTTTTACTTGCCTTAATAATTTTTCAAGAAGAAATTTTTCGAGCAGCTTTTGAGTTTTCTTGAGCTTAATACATCATAAAGTGTCCTATATGTGCTCTACGTTTACCAAATAATAATAAATTTGAATTTACATATTTGTTATAGTTTATAAGGTCTTATCTTGAATTCGTTCCCTATTTGGGTAACTAAAAAATAAAGAATGACGCTCAAACATGAATAAGAACAACAAACAATCATCTTGGGTAGTTGCTAAAGAATCAATAAAAATAAAGTCAACACGTTTCAAATCTCTTTCACACATATTCAATAAACTACCACATTAAAAAGAGTCATAAAAACGATTTGATAATGCACAATATTTACTATTCACAAAAGACCCACAAATAATCTAACATTTATGCTTTAACAATCACCCTATTCAATCAACCGTTACGCTTAACAATTATCTTGTTCAATCATAATAGACAATGAATTCGAAAGCTTTTTCCCTCTACTAAACCCTCATGCAATTATTCATCTAAACAATCTTATGGGACAGTATTCTTGAAGCTAACTTGCTTGAAAACTACATTTTGTTGACGAAAAATGAGAGAAAATTCAATGTCATAAAAAAAAAAAAAGGCCCCACAAAAGAACGTCCTAGAAACTACTCATACAGATTGATCTACTCAAAGAAATCAATGTAAGAATCATAATTACAAAACGACTTAGTGACCAATGCCCATAATGAGATATGAAAGCACGTCGTACAAAATGGCCAAGTGACTAATGCCAATAACGACACAAGCACAACACATTTCATACTTCAGCTTAACCAGTCAACATGAAATGAGTTCAAACTCCCACGTAAAAAAAAAAAAAAAAAAAAAAAACTAAGAGAGGTTACAAACATACCGATCAAACATACACACTTATTCCTTTTTTATAATTTATTTTTTTCTTTTTCATAAGTTCAAAGTTCATAGACTCAGATTTCTAAAATTAAAATATGAATTTAGACTTCCATTAGGCAGTACGCTTAATTATACATACCTAGCTATAATTGTTTTTAGCAAAGCTAATACTTCGTTAATTCCATATAAATGCAAGTTATGTTTCATATTCTCAAGTAACAAAGGCTAAACACAAATTTAAGTTTAAGAATCAAGAGACGCGAACAGTTCACCTGAAATAACCTATCATATCTGTTGTTGCAAAGGTGATTACGACATAAAAAATACACAAAAAATTAAAAATTTCAAATCAATTTATTTTATTGAATAAATTTCAGCATTTAATTTATTTTAATTTTTATGTGCTTAGTTCTCCCATAAAACACAGAATTTTTGGTGATTAAAACTGCTGAAATATCACGCATGATCTTTGTAGCTTCTGTTTGTTCAAACTCCAATCTTTTAACATTTTCCTTAAACAAAATGGCCTGGTTTACGATAGAGACAACAACAATATATTTTGCTTATGCAGTTGATTGAGCTATTGTTTCTTGCTTCCTTGAACTCCAACTAAAGTAACTTGTGCCCAAGGCAAATAAATACCGAGAAGTGCTTTTGGAATCTTCAACACAAGCACCCCAATATCTATCACAATAACCAATCAACTTCAAACTTTCTATTGTAACCTTTGGAAATAACATTCCAAAATGTGCTGGTTCCTTTAATATATCTTAACACTCTTTTGGGAGTTGTAAAGTGAGTTTCTCTAGGTGAATGCTTGAACCTAGATAGCAAACTTACATCAAATTGAATGTCAGGTGTGCTAGCAGTAAGATAGAGAAGACTGCTAATTAAACTTCTATAAAGGTTTTCATCTACTTTATCAAAATTTTCATCCTTGCCAAGCTTTAGACCTGAAGTAATTGGAGTGTCCACATGTTTGCAATTTTGCATTTTGAACCTGTGTAAAATATCAGACATGTATTTCTATTGACATATAAAAAATCCATTATCAGTCTGCAACACCCTCCATCGAAGGAAGTATTTCATGACTCAAGATCAGTCATCTCAAAGGATTTCTCCATTTCATCTTTGAACTGTTGAATCAGTTCAAGTTTGCTAACTGTCACAAGTATGTCATCAACATAAATTGAAAAAAAATTAAGAATTCATCATCTGCCTTTCTGATACATAGAGTACGTAGCTTCACTCGGACTTCTGTTAAAACCAAGTTGCATGAGATGACTGGTTCATCCTTTCATAGCAAGCTCTTGGAGCTTGTTTTAAATCATACAAAGCTTTTTTTAGAAGATAGGCTTTATCCTCTTTATTATGAATTAAAAAACCATCAGGTTGTTCTACAAAAATATGTTGAGTATGCAACTCATTTAGGAAGGCTGATTTGACATCAAGTTGATGAATCTGCCATGCATTCTGAGCTGCAAAAACTAAAAGAAATTTGATTGTGTCATACCTTGCTACTGAAGAAAATGTTTCCTAATAATCCACACCATATTGTTATGCATACTCTTTCACCACTAATCTGGCTTTGTGTTTACAAATTGAACCATCATAATTAAATTTGATTTTGAAGACCCATTTTACACCAATCACCTTGTGATTTTATGGTCTATTAACCAACTGTAATGTCTCATTTTTGTTGATCATGTCTAGTTCAGCTTGCATAGCTCTCCTCCATGATTGAGATTATTGTGCCTCAGTATAGCTTGTTGGTTCACTAATGACCATGTTGCATTTTTGATAATTGTCCTCCAAGAATCTTGTCCCTCTCACTGGCAAGTCATCCACCATATCATCTGCCATAATTAAGTTGAGGTTGCTCTTTTGTATTAAGATTTGAATGAACACCAAGTAGCAGCCTCATCAAACTTCACATCTCTACTTAAAGTTATATTTTATGTTTTCAAACAGAAAACTCTGTATCCTTGCATGATGTACCATAACACATAAAAATTCGTTTTTGAGCCTTATTGTCTAGCTTGCTTCTTTTGGATTCAGACACTTTATACTAACATAAGCACCCAAAGATTTTGAGATGGTGTACTGTTGGCTTGTGTTCATACCAGGCTTCATATAGAGTTTTGTCTTGCAAAACCTTTATAGGCATTCTATTTAATAAATAGACAGAAGTGTTGACTACTTCTGCCAAATTGGCAACACTTTTGTCAAATTGGTTTGCATTTCTTTTTCAATTAAAAACACTTGGCCATCAGCTCCATTACTTTTCTGTTCTTTCTTTCTGACACCCCATTTTGTTATGGGGTGTATGGTATGATTAGTTGATGCTCAATGCCTGCACTTTTAAGAATTTCGGCAAACTGGTGAGAAGTATATTCTTCACCATTATCTGACCTTAAAGCTTTAATTGTAAGATTACATTGATTCTCTACTAAAGCTTTAAACTGCATAAAAACATAAAAAACTTCACTTTTGAGTTTAATAAAATAAACCCAACACATCCTAGGAAAGTCATCAATAAATAAGATAAAATAATGGTTAACACTCAAAGACTTGGTGTTCATTGGGCCACACATATCAGTGTGAATAAGTTGAAGTTTCTGATTTCCTCTAAATGCTTGCTTGTCTGAAATGGTAGCTTGGATTGCTTCCTTTGCTGACAGATTTCACAAATTTGAGTATCATAAGAAAATTTAGGCATATCTTCCACAAGATTTTTATTGTTCATTTCACCAATCGTTCGTTGGTTGAAATTGCCAAGTCTTCTGTGCCACAAATTTGTAATTGATTCTAAAGCCCTTGTGTTGGCTTGCTCACATGCTTTCTCCCAATTCACAATAAAACTTCGGTTTCTCATGTTGAGACATAATAGCTCTACTTCAGAGTGATAAAAAATAATGCATTTATGATCCTCAAAATGAAGTGAATAATTCTTTTCAAGCATCTGCCCAATACTTAACAAATTTTGGCTAATTTCAGGTGTAAATAAAACATCAGGAATAGTTTTAATACCTGAATTTGTTAATATAGCCATTGATCCTCTTAATTTACTGCTAAAAATTCTCAATTTCTCACTTTTACTCGAGATTTGTAAGTATCATCAAGAGTTCTGAACATCTCTCCATCATGGCACAAGTGATGAGTTCAGCCATTGTCTATAAGCCAATCATCAGAGGAGTTATTTGTTGAGAAACAAGAAACTGCACAGAGTTGCTCTTCTTGTCCATCATTTGCATCTGCTAATTTAGCTTGAGAAGATTATACGCCTTTGTTTTTGAATTTACAAAACTTATGATATATGGCCAATCTGTTTACAATTGCTACATACATCATCAGGCCTTCACCAACAGTATTTTTCTAGATGAGTTATTTTTTTACAATGTTTGCAAGGAGGGAATGATCTCTTTGAACAGTGAATTTCCACCAACATGTTTGTCTTTATTTTTCTGATTAGACTGATATTGTCCCCTACCAAAATTTTTCTTTTGTATATAAAAAGGTCATTCGGTGAATTTTTCTTCTCTCAAGTTCCTTCGCTACTCTTGTGCTTGAAGAGCACTCATTAGCTCACCTAATGAAATTAATTTGTTAAGGTTCTTGGACTCTTCAAGAGAAGAAATTTTAGATTCAAATCTCTCCGGAAGAGTCAAAGTACTTTCTCTACAATCCTTGTCTCTGCAAAATCTTCACCAAGCAATCTCATGTTATTGATAATTAAAGAGATTCGATCAACATACTTACTAATTGTTTCATCCTCCTTGATGTTCAACAATTCAAATTCTCTTTTCAAATTCAACACTTGCATTTGACGTGTTCTATCACTGCCTATGCATTCTTTCTTCAATTTTTCCAAGCCTCCTTTGCAGTAATGCAAGCTATAATTCTGTAAAAAACAGAGTCTGCGACTGAATTTTGGATAAGTGACTTGGCTAGAGTTTCTTGACCTTTTTCTCAATGTTGAATTTGATTTGGTTTATGGTGGATGTTCTGGTAAAACAGGGTATGGTATTTCTTGGCTCACAACTTTCCAAATATCATAAACTTCCAAAAAAACTTGCATTTTTACTGACCAAATATGATAATTTTGACCAGTGAAAATGATAGGTGAGTTTAAAGATTGACTTCTCGATGTCATTCAGATTTTTGGATAAAAAAAGATTTTGTTTTTTGGATTGAAAATGTTTACTGATTCTGGTCCCGTAAGACTAGTAAAGCTTTAATACCACTGTTGTTGCAAAGGTGATTACCACATAAAAAAACATAGAAGAAATTGAGAATTCTAAATCAATTTATTTTATTGAATAAATTTCAGCATTTATATAAGAATGATTGCCTATTTTCATGCCAAAAATGAAATAAATAATAAATGAAGAAAAACCCCACTAGTAGCTAAAATATAGTCACTAACAATGTGTTTGAGAAAAAATGGGCACTACTGCCACTAACTTAAGCCAAGAATAGAAATTAAATAAAATTAAAATGTAAAAAATCTAACAATATCCTTCGAAATATTGTAACCCTTATAAAAATCATTCCAACAAACTCTAACTCTATTAGCTGCAAAATCAATAAAAACTAAAATTAATATCCATTCTTTAGATGGTTTATAAAATAATAAGTATGATAATTCAGAATAACATAGCAAATTCGTACAAAAAAAGAAAGAAAATCGTTAAATCATACTCAATATACAAAACAAAAAGTGGATAAATCGTGGGAAATGGAATAGAAAATGAGTTGGAAGCTACAAACTTGATTCACACTTTTCTCTCAAGCTCATTTTACTTTTTTTCTTATGCTTTATGTTTGATATCTCAACACATACAATACATCCTATTTATAGAACTCAATGGAAAAGTCTAGATCCATAACTCACATTTCTAGATCTAACTATCCTTCTAACTTAAAGAACCTATAACTCTCTCAAATTAAAATAAAAACTTAACATGTATTTATTTTCTTAACTCATAAGATTTATTTTCATAACTCATAAGATTTATTTTCATAACTTACTTTCTAATAACATGTTTACTTTTCAACATCCCCTCTTACACATGATTTTCTAAAAAGTCCAAGCATATTTCTCAACTTGTTAAACACATCAACTTTGAATGCATTCATGAATATATCTGCAATTTGATCTTCTGTCTTCACATATTCAACTTGAATCTCCTTTCTTGAAATGCAATCTCCAATGAAGTGGAATCTGGTGTCAATGTGCTTACTACGATCATGGAACACCAGATTCTTGGCTAGAGCAATTGTTGACTTGTTATCGAGATGGATAATAGTTGTATCATCTTGTACAATTCCAATTGCGTTAAGCAAATTTCTCAACCAAACTGCATGATAAACACATGATGATGCAACAACATATTTTTCCTCACAAGTAGATATAGTCATAATAAGCTGCTTCTTAGAACTCCAAGTAAAAGATGTATTACCAACAAAGAACGCAAATCCACTTGTATTTTTTCGATCATTAAGATATCCATCCCAATCACTATCACAATAACCTTCAAGCTTGAATGATTTAGATGATTTAACAAGTGTACCTTTAAGATAACAAAGGATTCTCTTTGCCATTTTCAAGTGAGTAGTTCTAGGAATTTCCATAAACCGACTCACCAAGCCAACATTAAAAAGAATATCTGATCTTGTGCATGTCAAATATCTCAAACTTCCAACTAAACTTTTGAAATATGAAGGATCTACAATATCTCCTTCTTCATATTTGGACAATTTTTCCCACTTTCCATTGGAGTTACGACAGGTTTAGAATTTAGCATCTTAAATTTTTCAAGAATTTCTTTAGTATACCGTTCTTAAGAAATAAAGATACCTTCCTCTAGCTGCTTCACCTAAATCCCAAGATAATATGACATAAGCTCAATATATGTCATTTCGAATTCTTGGGTCATTACCTTTTTAAGATCTTCAAACATTCTTGGACAATTTCCTGTAAAAATCAAGTCATCTACATATAGAAAAACTAACAAAATATCTCAAAGATCATTAGTCTTAATGTAAAGAGAGTGTTCATAAGGGCATCTTAAATATCCATTATCGAGGAAATACTTGTTGATTCTACTATTCCACATTCTTGGCGCTTGTTTCAATTCATATAATGCCTTCTTCAAATTTAAAACTTTATTTTCTCGACCTCTTACAATATAACCAAGAGGTTGTTCTAAGTAGACTTCTTTTTCGAGAGATCCATTTAAGAATGCCGATTTGACATCCATCTGAAAGATCTTCCATTTATTCTGAGCAGCTAGAGCAATCAACAATCTTATAGTTTCCAAGCGAGCAACATGAGCAATTACTTCATCATAATCAATACATTTTCTTTGAGAATAGCCTTTTGCAACTAATCTTGCTTTATGTCTCTCCACTTCTCCCTTTTCATTTATTTTTATCTTGAACACACATTTGACACCTACTACTTTCTTTCCACTTGGAAGAGTAGAAAGTTCACAAGTATTATTCTTCTTTGACATTTATTTCATCATCCATTGCATTCTTTCATTTTTTTATCTTGCAAAGCTTCTTCAAAATTTAAAGGCTCACTATTACCAAAAAGAGTAAGATCATTGAAACTTGGACTTAACTCTTCTGTTTCATCATATATGTCTTGTAAGTTTCTCATGCGATGAGACCCTTCATTCGAACTTGTAGATGACGATGGTGTATATTGTTGTGGAGTTCTTGGTGGTGTAGGCGGTGTTGATGGAGAAGCAACATCATCACTTAATTTATCATTGTCTACAGGAAATAAAAGAAATTTGTATTCTTTTGGTTCATCATTTTAATTCCATGTTGCTTCCTCGTCAAACACAACATCTCTACGTACCATTGTCTTCTCTATTGTATGATTATAAAGCTTGTAGTCTTTTGAGCTTGCATTATATCCAACGAACACATGTTTCTCACTTTTATCATCAAGCTTACTCCATTTTTGATCTGGTACATGGGCATAAGCTACATTCCCAAATACTTTCAAATGAACAATATATGGTTTTCTTCCTGTCCATGCCCGTTGAGGAGTTTTATTCCATACACTTCTGGTTGGAGAGCGATTAGACTAATAAACTCCACATTCAACGGCTTATGCCCAAAATTCTTCTAGCATCTTCTTACTCTTCAACATGCTTCGAGCCATGTTGAGTATGGTTTTGTTCTTTCTCTCAACAACTCCATTTTGATGTGGAGTATATGGAACTATCATAGGCCGACGAATTCCACTTTCTTCATAAAATATTTTGTATTCATTCGAAGTGAATTCTCCTCCTCTATTTGGTTTTAATGATTTTATGTACATACCACTTTCTTTTTCAACAAGAGATTTAAATCTCTTAAATATGCTAAAAACTTATGATTTCTCCTTGACAAAAGAAACCCATGTCTTTCGACTAGAATCATCGATAAATAATAAGAAATAGTTATTCTTACCGAAAGAACTTGGTTTGATCGGTCCACAAAGATCAGTGTGAACAAGCTCTAGTGGTCTTCGTGCTCTTGAAGAAGATTCTTGTGGAAAACTCATTCTTGATTGTTTCCTTATAAAGACAACCTTCACAATGTTGATTTGGATGCTTTATATATGGCAATCCTTTCACCATGCGCTTCCTTGCTAGTAGTCTTAAGCAGTCAAAATTCAAATGCCCAAATCTCAAGTGCCAAATCCACGATGGATCTTTCAAACATGACTTTAAACATTTTGCCACGCCAGTTTGAATGTGCAACAAAAACATTCTATTCTTCGTCATTTGAACTTTAGCAATCATATTATCATAACTATCTCTTATTGAAAGCTATAATCCTTCATCACAACATTATAACCTTTCTCTAAGAGTTGTCCCAAACTCAAAATATTGTTCTTCATATTTGGCACATAATAAACATTGGAGATAAACTCATGTTTATTATTTTCAAGTTTATTAAAATATTTCCTTTACCCTTCACTGGAATTTTAGTAGCATCACCAAATACGATATTTCCACCCACTGATTCATCGAGTTCCACAAACATTGATTTATTTCCACACATGTGATTGCTTGCACCACTATCAAGATACCATGAGCTATTATCACGTGTCTCTTCTTCTTACTTGCTAGAAGCAAAGGCATTTCACCGCATTTAATTTCTTATTCTGCATAGTTGGCATTTTCTTCAACTTTATTTGTACATTCCCATGAATAATGACCAAATTTTGACAAGTATAACACTTAACTTTACTTTTATCATATCTTCTGTCATTATTATTCGATCTTCCACCATACGGTCTTGAGTAATTTTGTCTACCACGACCCCTGGATGAACAGTACTTGCAGTACTTTCATCGAAATTTCTATTATTGAAATTTCCTCTACCTTGTCCTCTGAAGTAGCCACGTCCACGATTATGACCACGTCCTCCACCTCAATTATTTATTTCTTGTTCTTCTTCTTTATCTTTCAACAACTTTGATTGAAAAGGCTGCTCAGTTGATTGTTTGTTCTTCTTGAGAAGCTTTTCTTCATGGACTTGTAAAGTACCCATTAGTTGATCAACCGACATCGTAGTAATCCTTTGATTTTTCAATCGCTACAACGATAAAGTTGAATCTTCCTTCCAATGAGCGAAGTATTTTTTCAACTACTTGCTCGTCATTCAATGTCTCGCCATATCTTTTCATTTTATTGACTACTTCTAGCAATCTTGAAGTATAATCTGAAATTGATTCAAATTCTTTCATATGTAGTGATTCATAATCACCTCTTAATTTTTGAAGGCGAACATTCTTAACACGATCTACTCCTTTGTAAGTATTTTCTAAAATTTGCCATGCTTGCTTCGCTGTAGTTGCTCCAGAAATCCTCTCAAAATTTGTATCATCAATTGCTTGATAAATAATGGTGAGTGCCTTTTGATCTTTATTTCTTATATTTTGAAAAGCTTCTTTATGAGCTTGATTTAATGTCACATCATATTCGGGCTCGTCATAGCCTCTATCCACAATTTTCCAAGCATCTTGTGAACCATAAAGCTTTCATTCGAATGCACCAACTACTATAATTTTTCTTTGTCAAACGAGGCACTTGGAATGGAACCATATTGCTGTTTGCCATTTGCAAAAACAATTATCTTCTTTAAAACTCAAGCTCTGATACCACTTTGTTGGAAGCGTGATATAAACACTCACAAAATAAAGAATTCAAACAAAGAATATTTCACTTTTATTGAATAACTTTCAAGCTAAAAATTTCATTCACTCTTTTCTCTCAAGCTCACTTTACTTTTTTTCTTAAGCTTGATATCTCAACACATACAATACATCTCATTTATAGGACTCAATAGAAAAGTCTAGATCCATAACTCACATTTCTAGATCTAACTATTCTTCTAACTTAAAGAACCTATAACTCTCTCAAATTAAAATAAAAAACTTAACATGTATTTATTTTCTTAACTCATAAGATTTATTTTCATAACTTACTTTCTAATAACATGTTTACTTTTCAACTATGCTCATATAAAACGCACACAATCAATAAACAAAATGAATTTCAGTGACAAAAAACAAAAGGGAATACTTTTTAGGATGGGAGAGAAATCAATACCTAGATAAGGATAATTGACGGGATTACAAGAAAGAAAAAGATTGGGAAAGAGCCAAAAGAGGGAAATTGAAGGAACCCTAGACGAAGCGGATTGGTGAAAGGAAGAGAAGGGAGAAGAAATCAGAGAGATGATTTTTTCACCCAAAAGAAATAATTTATTAGTGTAATTTTGATGCATTTAGTTAACATTTATTTTATTATTATTTATTATTCTTATATTTTTTTTCAATTTAATAGTTTAACTTTTAATGAGTATTAATTGAAGCTTCTTGTGCGTTAACAAGTATTGTAATAGTTGAAACTCAATACTCATCAACTAAAAGTAAGCTCACAATTGTTGGTGAATAAAATACGTGGGAACTAGTTATTTTTGTGTTTAATGATGAGAGTGCGAGATAAGTAATTGATTGGATAAAAAAACACATCATTAATACATTAGAAGTTACATTTACGTACTTAATTCACCTATGATTTCCAAATAACATAGACTATTTTTCAGGTTTTTAAAATCATAGAGACTAAATTCTATTTTTTAAAACCATAAAGGACTAAATTCTAAGTTTCTCCAAATTAGAAGAGGATAGAATTTTTAAATTAGAGACCAAACTCTAATTTTCTTCCAACTATAAAAACAAAACTTATAATTTACCCTATAAAGTACTTGTAACTTCTCATAGTTATATTATCAAAGAATAAAATAATAATAATAACTTATTGTTTTAATTTAATTATGAGAAATATTTAAGTCATGTTTGGATATTATCTAAATATTAATGTCCGGGGTGATTTAATATGAGCATACTATTTTATTTTAAAACAAAACTAAATAAAAAATAAAACTAAATAAGGTGTGGCTTATATTCAATCACATACATCAATATTAATATTTAGAACCAAATATTTCTCTTTAAATAATTGATTTATGCATAGAAAGTGGAGATAATTCAATCAAAATAAGGCAAAGCTAAACTTACCGTAGATGATGATGCACTATCTCTGTTTCCATCATAGATATCTGCAAAAAAAAAAAAAAAAAAAAACTCAAATATTATTAATTTTCTCCCTCTCTAAAATCAAATAATTATCCTTATAAAGTTTTCTTAAAAAAAAAAAAAAAAAAAAATCCTTATAAAGAGTAATGTCAAATAAATTAAAAAAAGAAATCATCGGAAATAACAACTTTTTGCGAAATAATTAGGAAACGACTATTCTTTTTGTTCATTCAAATTTTATGGCTAAAATAAATTGTGAAAATTGTTTTCTCGTTAAAATATTCAATAAAAAGGTCATCACTTATTGATTTAAGGCAACAATCTACTGATTTCAGAACAAAAAAAAAAATGACAACTTCTTGTTTTGAAGTCAAAACAACCTTCAAAAAAAGTTACGGCCTGTTATTTTTTTTTTCTTTCTAAAAATAGGAACAGGTTGTCCACATAAAGGGGAAGATCAAGGCCGGTTCATCTTTTTAAACGATAGTTTGTGTTGTTGAGCACAACCAGTAAAAAATATTTCATTAGATGGAGACAATCACAATTGTTTTTATTGAAGTTTGGAACGAAAAAACATATATTCGAATTATCGTACATTGTAAATCAATGTTGTAAATAGAATTACTATAGATCTAACATGTTTCTTCGATTGAGGGAAGTCTCAATTTGGATGGTCAATACAAGATTTCTTGCATATCACTTTACAAGGATGGTGCCGATAAAAGTAAGATTGTACCCTTAAGAATCATGATGTACAATGGATGTACAACGGTTACCACAATTTCTGCATCTTGAACTTCCAAATTTCAAATAACATGGTTTAATACCCTCCAAACATAAAATTATTCTAACGACTGAGGTAATTATTGAAGCAAGCCTCCAATTGGATAGATAGTCCAATATTTCTTGCATATTATTTTATAAGGACGATGCTGAGAAAAGCAAGATTATAAACATGAAGGAAAATCAAAATATAGTGGATGTAAATCAGAATAACACTCCGATCGATGAAAACTTGCACTATCTCCAGGAACACTATAAAAATCTTTTTGCAGTTTAAAGGAAGGAGTAAGGAGCTATCTCTACAACTTCCAAAATTTAAAGAACATGGTTTAATCACCATAAAACATAAAATTAATCCGACCATTGGCTAAATTTCATATATATATATTTAAATATTGAAGTAAAGTTAGAATTGACATGATGTATTATGAGACGAAGTGTACATTAAACAGTAAATTTTAAAAAAAATCACAACTTTTTAAATTTCAAATAAAAACCATTAAATATGAATCAACAAAAGAGGCCTTAACTCCTAGGGAGTCGATCATGGAGGCTTTGACCCCCTAGGGGTCGGCCAAAGGAGAGGGGTCAGCCATGGAGGCCTTGACCTCCTAGGGGTTGGGCAAGCCCCTTCCGGCCCCCTTGTGGGTCGACCAAAGAAGGCCTTGACCCCCAAGGGGTCGGCCATGAAGGTCATGACCCCCCGATAGTCGGTCAAGACTATTTCGGCCCATTTAAGGATGTCTAAAGGAGGCCTTGACCCACTGAGGGTTGCCCATGGCGGCCTTCACCCCTCGAGGAGCGGCTAAGGCCAATCCGACCCCCAAAGGTCGGACAAAGTAGGCTAGGACCCCCCGAAGGTTGGACAAGAAGGCTTTGACCCCTCGGGGGTCGGCAAAGCTCAATCCAACCCCTCGGGGTCGACTAAAAGAGGCCGAGACCCCTCGAGGGTCGGCCATGGAAGCCTTAAGCCCCCGAGGGTCGGCCAAGGCCAATCCGACCATTTTGGGGGCAGACCAAAGTAAGTTAGACCCCCAGATAACGACTAGGAGTTATGTCGAGAGAGCCAGAACCCCCTTTTAGAGGCTAGCCGTGGAGGTAAGGACCCGTATGGTTTGACCGAGAACAAAGCCGATCTCTAAAGATATTGGTCGAGTAGATGAAAACGATAAGGTTGGCAATGGCGGTTATGAATCTCTCGTGGATGAGTCGACCAAGTCCAAGTAACCCATAAGTCCATTGTGTCATAAGGTAATAATGACGAGGAGTTACAACGAGAAGACCTTGATCTCCTATGGATCGACCGTAGAGGTTAGGACTCCCCCAAGAGTCGGCCGAGTCCAAAGTGACAACTTGACCCACTGATAATGACCATGAGTTACGCCAAGAGGGTCAGGATCCCCCTTTAGGGGCGAATCGTGGACGTGAGGACCCACAGGTTGACCGAGATCAAAGCTGACCTCTAAAGAAATCGCTCGAGCGGGCCAACTCCAAGAGGGTCGGTCATGTAGGTTAGAATTCTCTTGTGGACGAGTCAACCAAGTCCAAGTAACATTTAGGAACGTTGCACCGTCAGGTGTAATGTCCTAGAGTTGCACCGAGAATGTTACACCCTTAAGGGATCAGCCATGAATGTGAGGACGTGCAAATGATGACTGAATCCAAGTAACCTCCAAGTCAAGACTGTTTACACCTCTAAGGAATAACGGTCAGGGGTTACACCGGTATTCATTCCCAGCTTAATAGCGGACGTTTCTAACGGCTGATCATTAAGCCACCATTAAGTGAGCTGCTACAGTTATAAGTCCGTCTGCTATAAGAAGTCTGGTCATTTTCCAAACTGAAATAAGCTGAACTACGTTACAACCTTTGTACACCATTCTATGTTCTATTACACTCTCTCAGACTTAGGCATCTGAGGCTCTGTGTCTCACACCACACTGGTGTGCCAAAAGTTTTTTTTTTTTTTTTGCAGGCTTCTTATTTAAAAACAAATCTTATCGTTCATTCAGTTGACCGTTTTTTTGCATCAATATTACAGATGCTAACATAATTATTCTTGGATATATTCTTTAGTGTTCTCTTTGATGTCCAGTTCACTCTGAAAAAAAAAAAGTAAACAAAATTAAGGAAAATAGAAAAACAATAATTTGAAAATATATAATCAACAGACAATGACTTAGTTTAATAAAATTTTTAATATTAAATGAAAATGAAAATAATATTTATTTATTTATATTTCAATAGAAAGTATATAATTTTTTTTTTGAAAATATCTATTTTAAGGAAAAAAAAAACTTGTTTGCAGAAGAAAAAAAACAATTTCTCAAGGTTGTTAGATATGGTTGTCTAATTTTCCAATATTAATAAATAAATAAAAATTATTAGAAAAATATTTAGAATGCTAATTTGGATGAAATAAATGATTAAATGGTTGAAGTGTAAAGATTCATACCTCTAATGTGAGTAGATCTTTTATGCTTCTCCCGATATCGACTTCTCAGCAGTCTTTGATAATTTCATTTACATCTTTTGTTTGTGATACTAGAAATTTGTCGTTTCCTATATACATGAATGTCAACTTTGGCATGCTTGTTGTTTTATATGAAAACGTCTCCATTTCATGGCATCCCATTATGCTCAACTCATTCAAACATGGGAACTTAATTAAGCTTCGATTTTCCAGAGTGAAAACTATCTAATCTTGGCAAATCTTTCAAATCCAAACTTTTCAAATTCTCAAAAGTAATTTCTTCTTCTTCTCCTTCTTCTTCTGCAACTATAGATCTCATTCCTTCGCATCGAAATATGGATATTGTTGTGAGATTAGGTAGATTCTTTATCATCGAGGAACTCAACAAATTTATCATTCCAATGCAATTTTCAATTTGAAGATCTGTCAAGTTGAAGAATGTGATTGAGGATGGCAACAAACACTTCAAATTCCCACAATCACGCACAATAATTCTTTCCAAGCTATCCAAGTTTGTGGTCATTTGAGTATTGCTATTCTCCCACACGTGTGCAAGCTTTGGAAGTCTTTCTAAATGTAATGTCTTCAATTTCACAACACCTTCATTTCCTTCTCTGTTTTGGAATACTTGTACTAATTCATAGGCATTGCAGATATGGATTTCTTCAATTGTGTGCATCAAATCACTTATTTCTAATGACAAATCAACCCTTCCATAATCTTTAGAACCATATAAACCAAGAAGTTGGAGTTTGGGAAATGTCTCGGATGAATATCTAATAAGCCAAACACTTCTTTTTTCCACCACTTTGCGGTGTATTTTCAAACTTGTCAAGCTTGAAAATACTACATCCTGCATGAAAACGAAAACAAGCATTTTTGTGATTATAATAATATTGCATAATTAGATAATAACGATGATGACAATATTTATTAGCTCAGAAGTCACGATCAACTTTGATGCTTCTTCCTCATCAAATAGTTCAATTTCTCCATTTAGGTCTAATGTTTCAAGTTTTTTCATATGTTTGATGAAGGAATCTGGAAAAACACTTTTAAGCCGAGAACAATCTTTAATATGGACATGTTTTAGATTTGGAAACGACAAACGTTCACCAGGATCACTGTTCCAGACATGTTTTAAATTTGGTAGATCACTTAACTCTAACTTAATGGTACAACAACATTGATCTCATCGGTTGGCTCTTCAATTTCAAATATCCTTTCTAGCATCTCACACTTGGCAATAGATAGTACAGATAAAAAAACAAGTGATTTTACCATGTTTGAAGGGAACAGGTACGTCACTTGATTGCAATTCTCAATAAATATGCTTTGGAGTTTACAAAAGGAGTTTGGAGTTATCCAATTATTGTGCCATAATGTCTCCACAAATCTCAATATGAAGTTGCTTCAAATGGGAATTGACATAATTTGCATTTGGTTTGAAAAGAGCCTTTGCAAAACCTACTGAATCAATTATATGTAAGTTCTCACATCTTAGCAATAGCGTTTCAAGTACTCCATCCTTGGAAATTATGATTTTCGAATTTATATTAAGCTTCAATGCTTATGTATTACATTTCTTTGGAAAAATAATAACTAACACAGAAGAAGATAATTGTATTTTGGGGAAGTTTACAGAAATAATAAATGTCTGAATCACTTACACTATTTGATTTTTGTTCAGCCATATTTATAGCCAAATTACATCGATAAAAATAGATTCACTATACACCTACATCGATAAAAATAGATCCGCACTATATCACTAACATCGCATGATGCCACGATTCCACTACCCTACCAATTAGGCTGGCCTTAAATTTATCGCACACTCACACGATCACACGATCGGTTAGATTAAATAAAATATTAATATTAAAAAAATCAGAATTAATAAATAATATAAATTATTTCAACAAAATGCTATGTTAATGTATGCATTTTTTATCCTATGTAGGGATTCTAAGTAAGTATTTCTCAATACTCACCCTCGTTATTTTGCCCTCCAGGTATTGAGCAATACCCAAAAAGTGAGCTAGATGAAGTTGTTGGATTAGGAGGGACACATGTTTAATATTTTTACTTATATTAATTTGTTTCACATGAACTATTTCAATTCTATTATGTCATTTAATATGATTTTATTACATTCTGGCCAGAAGACTAATTTAACGTTTTAGCCGTGTTTGATTTATTTTTTGAAATTTCAATAAAAGCAAATTTTGTTGTTAAGAATAAATGTTATTTTATGATTTTAGACATACAGACCGGTAAATTTCCAAAATAGACTTTATTTTAAGTTGGATGTTTACAACAGGGATGTCTATTTTGTGAAGGGACCCGCCTCTCCCAAAGACATGAAAATTTTTCATGGGGATGGGACGAAAAAAAGCATCCCAGTCCCATTTTCCAAATCCTCACAGCCTATACTTTTTTTTTTCCTTTTTTATATTTTCTTATTTATTTTATACGTTTAATTTTTAGATAAAATATATTTATTGGTAAAATTATCTATTAAACTGAGTATTTTCTCTTTAATAATTCACAATATATTTGAAATTTGATAGATATTTTCTAAAAATATTTAATTATTTTAAATTATTATTTAAAAATATATAAAAAGAAAAACAATAGTTTGAAAAATTC
>JBBMEG010000021.1:12417637-12452996 GCA_037832605.1 Cyclanthera cordifolia | reverse complement strand
TTTGTTATCATCAAAATATTAATTAATTAATTAATTAAAATTAATTAATTTGAGATAATAGCCAAAAAGCCAACACCTTCCCTGTTGGCATTATAGAAATAAAGGCAAATGCGAATGGATGATCAGTCAAAATGTATTAATTTTAAACATCACAGATACTTAATTCAACATCCCTGGATTATGAATTAATTACATTTTGAACACATTTCAATTTTGTTTTACTGGGCTGGCCCACACCCCTAAATTTAAAGTTTTCGTTGTCTTGAATGAATGATTAGACTAACAACCAAGAAAAGTATTAAGGCTTTCTAAGGCTTGAGGCTAAGTAATCTCTTAAAGAATAATCTCTACTTCAAAATTTTCCTAAGTTATAATTTCTATTTTAGAATTAATTTGTCGTTAACTCGAGTTTGGAGATCCAGCAAAATACATAGCTAAGATTCTTGGGGGACTGCTAAATATCACTTATGAAATTGAAAAGCTAGACACAAAATTATACCCCAAAAAGAAAAATATGTTTATTCATATTCAATAGTGAAGCTCAAGTTACAACATAAGATCATTTAGTTTAATGGACGCACATAAAGCTTTATTCAATAGAACAACTTCGTCATCTTTTGAGGCTTGAACTTCCTGTCGAATACCCGTGCCATGATAAAGTGGGGAAAGAAAACTTTCCTGTCGTCTTAGCTAGTGAAATACCTCTGTATTTTTCTTTGTCGGAATTCTCCCAATGTTTATGCTTAGACCATCTAGATTGGCATGGACCAACAACGCCCCATACCTCGTAATCATGATGTCATGGACCAAAATATCACACCCATTGATGTTGGGCATCCTTATTGGGATACACAAATGCTTCCAATCTCGTAGTTCAATTTGATTGATTCTATTAGGCGACAAAGAAGAAAGATCTTGCTCCTATCTTATTAGTAAATATTTTGACAATATATGCATTAAAAATTTGTTATAAAATATATACCTATATATTAAAAATTGACTTTATTATTTATCAAACTATTCTAAAGACGTTTATTTTTGTAAAAGAAATCTTATTACTTTTTTTTTTATAATTCTAATTACTTATTTATATATGAATATGTGATACAAACTCTAAATAACTATATGTGACATTAATGTGTAGTCTTCATTCCTTTGATGATATCTCCCGGTGATTGGATCATGGACGGATGTGATCATTCCGAATATAGTGTGATTATCTATTCTCAAAAAAAAAAACACTAAATAACTATAGTAGCCATTTGTTTTTTTTTCATTATTATAATCCATTTTTATTTGGGGTTTTCAAACTTCATTTTATTTTTATAAGTTGTATGTATATTGCTTAATTTATTTTGATTTATCATTTTGATTGTTTTGTTTCAATTATCATGTTAAATTATTTGAAGGGAATTTTGTATAAATATTTAATTTGTCTAAAATTATTACACATGTATCCCAAAATGATTTTAATTACATTTTTATTTAAATGGATTTTTACCATTTATTGAATTTTTTTGGAATCAAAGTTTTGCCCCTTAAGTTTTAATATGGATTTTTTTTTTCCTACTTTCCGAGTTGTAGTTTACCTTTTATTTTTTTTGTATTTAATGTTGGTTTTTGCACATTAATACTTTCCTTATATATTAAAAACAAATTGCATTCATTAAAAAGCCCTAATTTTGGCAGTGATCTTCTTTCTTCCTCTGTATTTTTTAGTGAACTTCGGTTGGTTTCAGTTGATGGACTTTTTTGTCTTTTTTTTTTTTTTCGCAGAAGATAATGTGCACTTCCTTTTATAATACCATATTTATACATAGGTCTAACTACTAATATTGCTCATTTTTTTCATATTGAATGAACTTTTATGTTTTGCTTTTCCTTTTAAATTTGTAGGTTGTCTAAGTTATGAGCTTCCAAATGAGTAAGTTTTTTTTTCCTCTTCTAATTATATTAGATTCTCGTTTTTAAACATGAAATATGTTAGCAAAATTTTAGGTCTTTTGTTGTGTAGTTATGAAGTTAGTATGTTTTATACAGTAGGTATTGCTCAATGAGGAAATGTTACTGTCACTGTCTGTAGTTATGAAGTTTTTATGTTTGGTACCTTAAGTATCATCGTTATGGTGTTTTTATGGAGTTTCCATTACAATATTTTCGTCCATTCTAAATGTATTGTTTACATATTATTCATGCAATACTGTATTATACATGTTGTTCAAACACAATGCCTACACTAGTAGAAACCAAAGTTTTAGTGTCGGTCATATGCCGAAATCTTGCATAATTGGTGTCGGACAAACGACCGTCATCAATACAGGTGACATTAAAGACATTTAGTGACGAGCACATTTAGTGACAGGCAGAAACCGACACCGAAAAGCTTTTGTGTCACGCAAGATGACCGACACCAAAGACTTTTTGTGTCGGTCGTGACCGACACCATAGAGTATTGGTGTCGCTCATTTGTGTTGGTTTCAAGCGACATCAATGCTATATGGTGTTGGTCACGACCGACACTAAAAGTCTTTGGTGTCGCTTCAAAAAGTGTCACCAATTCTTTTTTGTGTCGGTCTTGACCGACACTAAAAGCCTTTGGTGTCACTTTTTGGTGTTGGTTTGGAGCGACAGCAATGTTATATGGTGTCGATCATGACTAACACGAAAAGTCTTTGGTGTCACTCCAAAAGCGTCACGATTTTTTTTGGTATCGGTCATGATTGACACTAAAAACCTTTAGTGTCGCTTTTTGGTGTTGGTTTGGAGCGACATTAATGATTTTTTGTGTCGGTTTTTGCACCCGACATTAAAAATATCATTTTTAATTTTTAAAAAGAGATTTTTATGGGTCACCATGTAGGTCATCATTTTCATTTAAACTTATCTTTATTATAATATCTTTTATGGGTCACAATTTGTGACTGACATTAAAAATCTCAAAACTTATATACAAAAAAACTAAGTGATGATTTGTCTATTTCAAAGCTAATATAATAAGAAACAATGCCTTGAAAATGTCAAACCACCAAAATTCATCTTTACAAACATAATATAACTGCAGCAGAACGTTTTGCCTAGTATTCATCTCTAAGCTCATCACTACGAACATAATATAACTTCTAAATTTTGTTAAATTAACTGAAATTTCGGCAGCATTACGCGTAATTTTAAGATTACAAAAAAATTTGTTAATCCTGTAAATTCCGGAAATGATATAATATCCTAACAGAAATCAAAATCCACAATATAAGAGACTTTGTCTTGCCATAAAGATTTGCATAATAAATATATATATATAGAGACTACTTTAGTAAACAATATATTCTTGAGTATAATCAAATACACAAGTGATTTATGAAAGAGTATATAAACAATATCCAAAATGCTATACAACAACTATTATTTGTTCGGTAATAAAAATCTACCTATGAAGTCTGCCCATTCGATTCGTACTTCATCAATATCTTCTTAAGTGTATGGTTTCTTGAAGTTAAACTGAAGCATAAAACAATACTTCGAAATTAGTAAACAAAAAGTTTTGCAAAATATATAAAGTAAAATTGTGAATGAAGTAAAACAAAAACTTACCAGTTTATTTATGGGGGTGCTCGTGTTGGATATCATCTTTCGCATGAACAATTGGACATAATATCCACACACTATTGATCCTAATTGATGAAGACACTAGTGAACAAAATTTTATCATTAATATAATAATTCTACATGACAAGAATCAAAGAAATCTATGATTTTTTTACGTACCTTCACTGATTTCCATGCTAATTTTGTGGATCTGAACTCATTCTTTGATTGCCACAATCGATAAGAACTATAGAAAAAAAGTGAAAATATTAGGATAATAAGCTAATTGAAACAAAAAAAACTTACATATTCACGATATGAGCTAAACTCTCATCGGCCGCCTTTTGACAGAGTGAGTTCATAATATAAACAGTCTCATCTTCAGGAATTATGACTACTAAAATCTAATGATGTCGAAAACGACATAACGAGGATTTAGGACTACTAAACAGTACCATATTCATAGATTACATGCTACGAAGTTTAAAATTTAAAAATGCAAACTCGGTATTAAAGGGAAAGAAGACACGTTGACGAACATCCGTAATCATGTCACAACGATCAACAAGATTCGTAATTTGCTCTTCTTGATTTTGATTTCCCAAAATCGATGCAACTACCACTGTCTATTAGTAAGTAGTTATCAAGTATCTGCTGATTGTAAGTAGCCCAATGTAGCTGAAATAGATTTAGTAAATGTTAGTAATAAACCAATGTAACAAAGCTGGTATAATAATTGAAAAGGATATAGTACTTACGTAATGTAACAAAGAATAGGAGTGTAGGCAATTTCTTCCACCTCACAATATTGCAAAATGTCTTCTCTGGCAAGGAAGTAGTTGTTCTGCAACAAACATATTCTCAGTAAGATCTACTTGTACCATGTCACTATCACTCATACTATGTTTGGCAAAGTGATAAACCAACTTGATTGTTGTTGGAAGCGTCATGTCTGATTGATGAGATCGTGTATCTGACACAATCTTCTTACCTTGGTTTGGAAGTGATGGTTGTGACAATAAATTTAATCTAGTATTAGTAAACTATAGTTTGGTACATACTATATAAAGAGGAAATGTAAAATTAAATATCACTTTTGATACTTTGGTTGTCTTAATAATTCATGCACGCGGCCATGAAACAAAGTGGTGACGGCTTCCAAGGTATTGAAGTTTGTCGTTTAGAGGAATTGGAAGGTTCAAATCCTCGTTATTTCTAATTATTAAATCTACTAGGTTGAGGGCGTTGTACTTCCTAGTGGAAGACCATGAATCTTAGCAGGTGCGTCGCTCGATTCATACATTGTGCCAATGGCAACAATGTTGTCTACATTTTCAATGGAAAGTTGACATGCCACACCCTTCAAAGAAACACATAGTTGGAGTAATACCGATATTAATTTGATAATATAAGAAATGAAATGAAATTAATAATATTCAACTTACTTCTCATAAGTCTTCGACATCAGGATGGACAATGCATGGTTCTCTAATTTCTTGAGGCTTTTGAAGGATCTCATCTGCTTGCTTCATTGGTTCTTCCAGAATCGGGTGTGATTGATCGTGATTACTTCCCATACAAGGTGAGCAACCAACTTGGCTAAAACGTCCTCGATGCTCGGGTGTTCCCGTACTATCATTTGGACGAGCCATCTCGAAAAAAGTAGATGGAGATAGAAATTGACCCACGCCCCTAACTCGTCCTCGATGCTCAAGTGTTCCCAAGGCTTCAGTCAAAATATCTGCACCACGATGTGCATTTTCCAACTTATTCTGAAATGAAAATATTACCAATTAATTAAAATTAATCCATCAGAGATTTGAAGTGTTAATTGTACTATCAATTAAACATCCTTGCAATTCTATTGGAGGCTTCAATCATGACTTCATCGACATGCACTTTATCCTTTCCCTTTCGCCCTTCCATCCATAGTAGTGCACGTGAGGATGGATCAATATTTACACCCTAAATTCACCAAACAATGAATTAGTAAAGTGTAATAAAATAATCATAACATATAATATATATTCAGGTTTAAAATTTTTACTAGCTCATGACCAATATGGGCAAAATCCTTTCTAGCCATACGGTAAGGAAATTTTCGAAGATTTTGTCTCTCTTTTTGCTCTTCACTATTTTTCTAGGTTATAACACATTAGTAATATGCTAAACATTAAAAAAATATACAAAATACAAAAAAAATTAAGTAGTTACCTTAAATTCCTCTGATAACCGAATATTTACAAAATGATCAAACTAATCTTGGGTGATGTACGAGTATATAGTAGGCGGGTGGACTAACTTCTCATGGTCTTTGTTTATAAACGGCTTGATATAATCTCTAGTGAGATTGTATCTAAACTTTCTGAATGTCTTCGCCAAAGACATCATGATCCTATGTTTGGACATAAGATCCACCTAAAATGACATTTGTTTAAAATAGAATAAAATCGGGTTAGTTATAGTATGTAACACATGATAATATTTAGTTAAATAAGAATTTACCTCTATGCAATCTCATACATTCTCTTTTAATTGATCGGGGACATCTGTCCAAGTATCGTAGGTGAGAGATATATGTGATCTGGCATATACACCAATATAACTACGCAGTTTTTTCGCACTATCTCCGATTTTCTTGACCCATGAAGTTATATTGAACTACGCGTCGTTCTCTAGCCATTCTTTCTTGAGAGAGCTCATGCAAGACTGTGACGCCTCTAGTGAATCTGTTTTAAGCAGGTGTGTTCACGGGTGTACCATCAGCATGATTGCTCTCCGAGCTAGACATGATATCAATCTGCACACAGAGAGAATATATGTTAATAAAATATATAATTGATTAAATTATTTTCAGAATGATTAATATATAAGTGAACGAGTCATCATCACAATCACTAACCTATTTATTTATCCATGTACCCTCACAATCATTTCTAATATAGGTGAACGAGTCATCATCAATAAAATTAGGCAATGTTTCGATGACCCCGTATCCACAATCTTGGTCGATATCAATTGCATCATGAACATGATCTTCAACCATTCTTTGTGGAGGTATCAAAATCATCGGTCTATGAAGATTAAGAGGATCTTTTATATAGAATATTTGCTTCGCTTGAATGGCTAAAATGAAGGAGTCGGATTTATGTCCAATGCGATTAAGGTCTATAGTTGTAAATCCAACGTCGTTTACGTTAATTCCTTAATTATTTTTCACCCAATCACATTTGAATAAAACGATAATCAAGCTCCCAAATTTTTTGAAGTATGCCATAAAAAGTCATTTCTGACATAAATGGGATTTTTGTCCTTCGAACTAGAAACTTGCAAAGTTTGTGTTGTTAGTATAGCTCCACTATTCTGCACACTTCTAAGATCATCTCGATTTTTTATATGATATTGAATGTCATTGACCATATAACTATTAAAAGTGATCACTTCTAAACGAGATCCATGTGATACCCACCTCAACATAGATGATATATAATTATTCTGAACTCTTAAAGCGAGCCCAACACGATCACGCAACCAAGTACTGAATTTTTTATTATGTTCGTTTTGAAGCCATTTTTTATTTTTAGACCTACTAGAATTCAATTTAGACAACATCTGCATGTGTTGATCTACAAATGGAAACACAACGTCTAAGTTATGTAGTACATACAAATGAGCTTGTTCAATCATATCCTTAGTTGGTGTTTTATAATTGACAGCAGATAATGGTTCAATCAATCTTATTTGCATCTGCATTATTTGATGATCGCAATCCAACAGATACTACTCCTTGTAAGAATTTAGAGCAAAACTTTATCGACTCTTCTACTATAAAAATTTCTCCAATGCATCCCTCTGGTCAATTTCTATTACGAACATAACCTTTCAAAATCTTCATATATCTTTCAAAAGGATACATACACCTCAAATAAACTGGTTCACAAAATTTTATCTCTTATAAGATGAACCACAAGGTGAACTATTATTGTGAAAAATGACGGTGGAAAAAACTTCTCTAAAAGACATAAAGTGTGGTCTACATCATCTTGCAATTCTTTCAACTTAGTTTAATTTATCGACTTATAACATATAACATTAAAGAAAAAGCATAGACGAATGATAACGTATCAAACATGTTTAGGCAAAATACCACGAATTGCTACAGGTAGTAATTGTTGCATGAAAACATGATGATCGTGCGATTTTAACCCGTAAATTTTCAAATCACTAAGAAACATTGTTTTACTTATGTTGGATGAATATCCTTCATGTACTTTAATTTCAGATAATGTTTTACACACGCTTAATTTCTCATTTCTCTCCCATTTTTTAGGCTAACTTGTATCTGATATTCAATTCAATTAAGTCTTGACGTGTTTTTAAACCATCTTTTGTTTTGCCAGAAATATCAAGTAGGGTTCAAATAATATTAGAACAAACATTCTTCTCGATGTGCATGGCATCTAAACAATGTCGCACGTGAAAATGTTTCCAATACTCCAACTCAAAAAAAATTGATTTCTTTTTCCAATAAATGTTTGCATGTTGTTCTTTTCTACGTCATTTACCATCTGTAAATTGAATAGTATTTAGTTCTGCAAGAATCTATTCACCACTTAACGGTTCATGAGCTACTCCGAATTCTTGTTCCTCATTAAACGCTTTCTTTTGTCGTCTATATGGGTGCCCAATAGGTAGATATCACTGATGTCCAAGGTATGCCATCTTTTTTCCCTTAGGTAAATAAGTAGATGTTGTTTTCTCTCCACATATCGGACATGCATGATACCCTTTTACAGTACACCCATACAAATTACCGTATGCAGGGAAATCATTAATGGTCCACAACAAAATAGCTTTCAAGGTGAAACGTTGTTGACAGTGTGTATCAAAACATTCAATATCTTATTCCATAGCATTTTCAGATCGTCAACTAATTGCGCTAAATAGACATCTATGTCATTTCCTGGTTGTTTGGGTCCAGAAATCAATGCATTTACATCAAGTATTTACGCTTCATGCATAACCATGGAAGTAGATTGTAAGTCACCAACATCACTGGCTAACAACTATATCTAGTACTTTGGTCGCCGTGTGGATTTACATCATATGTTGATAAGGCTAGACGAAGATTCCTCGATTCTAAACTAAATTTGGGCAATCTTTCGTCTATTTGTTTTCATGAGAGTGTATCGCCTGAATGTCTTATATTCTCATCGACCTGTCGGTCAGTAGCATGCCACGTCAATAATTTT
Organism: Cyclanthera cordifolia; assembly: GCA_037832605.1. NCBI lineage: Eukaryota > Viridiplantae > Streptophyta > Magnoliopsida > Cucurbitales > Cucurbitaceae > Cyclanthera > Cyclanthera cordifolia. Next base: position 12,444,162 of record JBBMEG010000021.1, on the reverse strand, counting down.
AAAGTTTCTTTACTACGAAACATTCGTTCAAATCTTAGAATGGGAGAGAAATACCACATGACTTTTACTGGAATATTTTTACCCCTACTTGCACATTCTTTCGAACTTTCCATCTTGATGTTCCACATGTAGGACACAATTCAGCATTAGCGAGTTCTTTTCGATACAAACAACAGTCATTGATGCAGGCATGAATCTTTTCATAATTATTCCTAATGTACTTAAAATCTTCTTGGCATAATAGGTAGATATCGAAATTTCATTAGGACAAGGCAATAGAATGCTCAATAATTCTAACAACTCTGTAAAACTCTTATCGCTCCATTCAAACTTTTCTTTCAAATTATAAAGTTCAATCAATGCAGATATCTTAGTAAAATTATTACAATTTCGGTATAATGATTTCTTGGCATCCTCTAATGATTTCTCAAATATTGGCGATTTGTCGTTAAAATAATTGTGTGCAGCCTGAAACTTAGGTATTTGGTCATCCAAATCCTCATCTATAATTTGATCCATTGGAACACTTTTAATACTAAATTTTTTCCTCGATATAGATTCTCCATGCCAAATCCATGTGTCATAACTTTGATCTATACCATTTACAAATAAATTGTCTCTTACTATATTCACATTTTGGTACTTGGCATTCACACATTTCAAACATGGACAACAAACAACATTTAACCCTTTAGAATGTCATAAAGCATTTTCTATAAAACTCTTAACTCCTAAACTATATTACTGTGACATTCAATCCTTAAGCATCCACAGCTTATCCATATCCCAACTGAAATAATACCTATTAGGTAAAAATCCAAATCCAAACACAAATTTGTAAGATGTTACTACTCTAAGACACTACTTTAAACATATAACTAAACCCACAAATAAGTTCCTAAAAGTAGCAAAAGTAGCAAAAAATAACAAAACAATTAGTACCTTTGAAATGTAAGAGGTGCAAAAGAAGCTAGAGCCCAAAATTTTGGAGGTTTTGGAAGGGTTTTGGCCACGGGTAAAGAGAAAAGAAAGTTGAGAAGAATAAGAAGAAAAGTAATGGAGTTTTTGGGGAAGAATAAGAAGAAGAAGCTTAAAAATGGAGTGGGGTTTCGTTGAAAAGAGAGATGTTGGGAAGAAGAAATAAGAGTGAAAACGTACTGAAAAAAATGAAATTGAAGTTTTGAAAACGTACTGAATTAAGTTTTGGTGCGGTCTAACTTTTAGTGTCGGTCGGACCGACACCATAAATCTGTTAGGCCGATTTTTTAATTTATTGTGTCGGTACTTTTGGTATCGGCCGATCATATTTGGTGTCGGTCTGTCCGACACCATATAACTGTTGGGCCGATTTGGTGTCAGTTCTTTTGGTGTCATTCATACTCCCTACCACCTATGCTATCATTGGTTCATTAGTGCATCTCCATAGAGATATCAATATTGAAAACGATAAGGATGTTGAATGGTTATACTGCGTCCTCTCTGTTGGAACCAGTAAAAATTACACTCTAATAATAGATACTTCTAATTGTCTATCTCAATTAGTGGTTGAAAACCCTATGTCCTATGAAGTAAATTGTTCTTCTACTATTGGTAGTAGAATACATGATAATATAGATGTAGGAAGTCTTCCTATTGATTTTTCTCTAAGAAAGTATGATATATTCCATGGGAAACAAATGATTATAGATGTTATTCGCTCAATTGCTCTAAGAGATCATTTTAAATTCTTCACCAAAAATTCTTGCTTAAAGTACTTAGCAGTTGCATGTAAAGACTTCATGAGCAAGTGAACGGTTAGAGCAACTCGTAGGGGACCTACTACCATTAATACATGGGTCATTACAAAGGTTATAGATCAACATTCATGTTCATTGGATGTTGTTATGAGTTCACAAAAACAAACTTCAACATCACCTGTGAAGGAAATAATGAAGAACAAGGTAACATTGAAGAGAAAAGAATTTGAAAGTCCTCATACAATCATGAGATATGTTCTTACACATCATGAATTGAACATTAATTACCACAAAGCATATCGTGCAAAACATTATATTATGAAAGAAATGTATAGTTCGCCTGAAGACTCATATAACATGCTGCCATCTTATGGTTATATGATACACAATAATAATCGATGTATTGTTTTAGTATTACAATTGTATTTTTATATGATGTATTATTATTTTATATGCACATTTTATATGATGTCTTGTTTTGTAAAATAAAAGTGTATTATTTTCCTATTTTTCAGGATCTGTGGTGGAATTAGAGTATTCTATGGACAATAGATTCGTTTATTTTTTTCAAGCATTATCTACTTCCATTAATGCATTGTCCTATTGTCGACCTGTAATAAGCATTGATGGAACATTCATGAAGAATCTTTATGAAGGTATTTGACTAACCGCCACAACATCTGATGGTAATAATCACATTGTTCCATTAGTTGTTGTTGTTGTCGATTCTGAAAATGATGCATCTTGAAAATGATTTTTAACACATCTGAAGAAAGTGTACCGTCATCGTCAGGATATAGTTATAATATCAAATAGGCACAAATCAATTGAGAATGTTGTTGCTGCAATTTGGCCAGAATCTTTTCATGGGTTATGCATTGTGCATATAAAAGAAAATATGTTGAAGAAGCATAGATCTAAATTTGATACATAAACTTTCTTCAAAATGGTGAAAGCTTTTAACCATTTAGATTTTGAAAAATCGATGTGCATTTGGAGAGTGGATGTTCAGGAATTCGTGAAGAATTATATGAGATCGGCTACCAAAGATGAGCTCGTTCTTATTGTCCACGTTCACGTTGGGAGGTAATGACAACTAACTCATGTGAAAGTTACAACAAGGTAATGTTAAAAGTAAGGGAGTTGCCAATCGCAGCTATGTTTGAGGTTATTAGGATGTCAATGCAAAGTTGGTTTTCCGCAAGCAAACCATAAATTATACTGAATTTTGTGAAAAAAAGTTGAGAAAGTATATTAGTGATGATCACTTCATGCAAGTATGTATCACGCTATTTATGCACATTATACACTTATTATTTATAAAAGTTTGAGTATTACTAACGTATTATTATATAGGTACACACAATTGACAAACTTATACTTGTAGTACTGTATGCATCTGAAAGGACCTATACATGTGGGGAATAAGATCACCTTCAAATCTCTTGTAAACACGGGTGTGCAATTTTTCTTAATAGTAGCTTGGTAGCAACATAATATGTTTCACATTACTACTCAAATGAGTATGTAAGAAATACATATTCAGTTATTATTTATCATATTCATCATCCAGAAACGTGGAATATGCCTTCACATATAAAGAACGTCAATATCATGCCACCTGTTACTAAACGTCCAGTTGATAGACCAAAAAAATCAAGATGAAAATCAAGTATTGTAATAGCCCGAATTTTGATTAAGTTAAAAAAAAAGTCAATGGGGGCCATTTCGTAATTTTGTCACTAAAGGAAAAAATTAGAAAACTACCAAATTTGGCAGTTTTGAGTCGGTCATAATGACCCCATCATTTGGACGACGTGATAATTCGTGCTGCGAAGAAGAGAGGAGATTTTTCTGAAATTTTGAGTGTTTTCACACTTGCTGAGACACCGCCACCGTCATAGCCGCTTTATTCTGAGCCGCGAACCGAAGGTCGCCACACGTCCATCGCCTACCTGTCCACAGAGCCGCCAATCGCCAGCCAATCACAATCGCCGCTGCTTACGCCAATTGGAAACCACCGCCTGCTGAGCCAATCAGAAGGTGCCGTCGGGTCAGCCAATCGCAATCGCCATGTCGCCAGCAAATCAGACGTTTCCCGAACCTGCTGCAGCCACTCCGAATCTGCTGCGCACGCCAAACCTGGTCAGCGCCTCCCGAAGCAAGCCGAAACCACTCTGAGCCTGCATAGCGCACTTTCGAGCATCGCCAACGCTCCCGAGCCTAGCCGCGCCCAGCCCGAACCTAGCCGCACGCACTCCGAACCTGCCTGACGCGTCCGAGCCTGATTCCACGAGTTTCCTCACGTGCCGACGATTGAGTCCAACGCGCCGCTGCCGGATTTCACGCGCCGAGTCTGTTTTTTGGGTTTTTAAGGCATGATTCTCATTCGTTTGTCATGTATGTCCGATGTGAGGTGAAGATCTTTTAGAGGATTCGTTACTCGAGTTTCAAGGGCTGTTTCGAGCGGTTTTCGGCCAAGATAAGGGATTGTTTCCCCAGTATATGGTCATTGTGGGTATTTCTTGAGCATGTATATAGTTAGTTAAGCATTGATTGACGTGATTTTTAATGTGAATGTTATTCAGAAGTTTTATGAGTCCGTATATGATGTGTTTAGTTCGTTCCAGCTTGATTACTGAATGTGTCTATGAACGTTATTGCTTCCTGTGCTTAACTAAGTAAATTCAGCATGCTTAATTCCGAGGTTAATGTGTTATGCCTAGGATTGATTCCTTGTGATTTAGGTTGTCTTTGGTTAGGTTTCGAGATCTTATTAGAATGCTACATGTTTCGATTATGATGATAGTTTCGGTATGTCTAGTTATGTGTGCTACTGAGTTAGCTTAGTGTTAACTGTTCAATAGGGGTCGAGCTTGTCGACCATGTTTTCTGTTTTGAGTCAGGAGTTCCAGTGGGAACCGTGGAGTTTATTCGAGTTAACGGTCCCCAAGGGGACACGATATTTGAGCGCGAGCTACGATTAGGTCAGACATGTCTTAATCGCTAGACTCGTTAGGGGATAAGTCAAGTGTCGGGCGTTAAGGAAGATATTCCTACTTCGCGGTATGTCAAGGATCGGAGGGTGACCCGATTAGCCATACCTACCCAGAGTTCGCTTGACTTTTCCCAGTAGCCATACCGCCCCCGTCCCCGAGCATCCTCTGCATTGCCTCTAGTGCAGCGTTCATCCTTTCTTGGTTGACTATGATTATGTCTTGCTTTTTGGTCAACTTCTTGACATGTTCCTTCATTAGCTTGTTCTCCAATAATAGCCTCTCAGTTTCAGGATCTCGTTGAGATGCAATAATAGCTGAAGAGGAAGAAGATGTTCTTCCTTGTTTCTCAGATGGCAAGTACGTCCTGCCTCTTATGCCATTAACTTCATATTGCTTCTTGTGTTAATGGGGTCCCTAATGCAATGATGATCCCTTAATGCATCAATCTTCTCCTACATAAAAAAGAAATTACTTTATGTTAGTGGCGTCCCTGAAATAAAATGACTTTAATTTAATAATTAAGTTCATAACTTACATATCTCTCCCTCGCTTCGTCATTAACCATTCACTATTTGCATCTTTACAAATAAATGTCTTGAATGCGTCGATGGGACCAATGGGATCATGTCCAGCAGCGACTCTCTAAATTCAAAAATGGTATTTATTATGAAGTTAATATTGAAGAAATCAATTATGAACACGTATTAAGAAAGAAAGAAGAGGTTCCTACCTCTTCGATAATAGATACGAACAATATAGGCCCTGCTTGATGATTGTATAGCAGGGCGACCCTTGCTTTAACTCATCGTTTGTGTTTTGCTTTCCATTGCTGAGACGACCACTTGTTGCACAAGTAGTGCCAGTCTTGAATGTCGCTTACAGTAAGTAGAGCATATTCATTCGTTCTTCCACTGGTTGTTTACTAAAACAAAAGGAAAAAAAGTTAACTTCATTTACTAAAAAGATTACACAATAAAGTAGATATATTTACGTATATAACCTACCAGTAATGTGTGTATAAGGTGTATCTATGATCCTTCAACCGGGATTTCATCAGTTTCTCGATTACATCGCTTATGAGCTTATTATCATAATTCATAACTCCTTACCTCTTATAAATTTATAATGAAAAATTTATAAACTAATGAGTTTTTTAAATGTGTATATTTGTTAATTAATTGATCTTTTCAACATCATAATACTTTTCTCAAGAAGATTTTAAAATTAAAAAATTGAATAAAAAATCATTAAAAAATATATATCTTTATCGATAATTCTTTTTAATGTAATTGTTAAAATTTTAATTTTTTTTGTTGAGTTACTGTTAATTGTAGCGTTCGAAAATTTCTACTTTAATATTATATTAATAATTAATAATATTTTATGTCAAGAAAAAAAAAGATTCGAATTTCTTTATATAATAATTAATCATTTTTTAAAAAAATTTCTTGAGAAAATTATTATGTACCAAAAAGACCAATTACTAATAAATATGCATACATTTAAAAAATTCATTAATGTACAAATTTTTCATTACAAATTTATAAGCGTAAGAAATTATGAATTTTTCTAGGTATACTCTTTTATCTTCTTTACCCATGTGAAGTTTTAAAAAAAATTTAACTCATGTTAATTGCAATACTTTTCAAATTTTAAGAGAGGATATTACTCAAATTAAAAGTTTAAAACTTAACTTCATCATACTTTAGGAGTGATTTATGCAATTTTCTCTAATTTTAATTACGAAAATGTATTAAATTTTAAATGTCATTTATATAGTAAATGAAAATATTAAATATCTCTAATTTCTTAAAAGAAAGTGTATTATATATCATGTTAACTTCCCACTAAAAACGGGACTATCACTTAATTTATTTTTACTTCACTTTCAATCGGTTCGTAGCCGTAGGCAAATAAAGCCTAATTTAATTTTATATACAAAATTTGATGATAAAGTACTTAAGAAGTTTTTTTAATGGGTAAAATATAAAGTTAGAGGCCAAAGCCCACAAACAGGTATATATATAAGACACAAACAGGTATATACATAAGAAATAGACATCTCCAGAAAATCACAGGTTCATCGCTGAAAAAAAAAAAAAAAAAAAAAACAGAAACTCGGCAAAGCCCCGAGGACAATGTCCGATATGCCGGCGTCAGATCCCGGGAATCAGACGGGGGATCTACGGCGGCCTCTGCTGGAGGGGCCGGAGAAGGGACGAACCGAGAGGCTGACGGTGGACCAGATGCTCCAGAAGCACTGCGGGGAGTTCGGGCGCTGGCAACTTAAGCACTTCGTTCTAACTAGCCTGGCCTGGGCTCTCGAGGCCTTTCACACCATGGTCATGATCTTTGCCGACCGGGAACCCGACTGGACCTGCGTCAGATCTGCCTCCGGTTGCGATCCGGCCGCCAGCGGCCTGTGCGGCCTCGAACCGGGCTCCTGGCGTTGGACCGGAGCGGCAGGGGTATCCACGGTGTCCGACTGGGGATTGATTTGTGGTGATAAGCATAAAGTTGGATTGGTTCAGGCCTTTTTTTTCGGTGGCTGCATGATTGGTCAGTTTTCTTTCTCTTTCTCTCTTAATCTGTTTTTTTTTTTGAAGAAAAAATAAAAAAAGGTTCAATATGAATTAATTTAAATGCTAATTAAGAAAAAGTACATGCAAATATTAATATTTGGTTTGAATTTGTACTAAATTAGAACTAAAATATTTTGTCGTTTATTCCTATTGAAAGGCTGGCTTTCATACGGATTCATTCTCGATTGTTGATATCTCTGTTTTTTCTTTTTGAACGATAATATATATAACTATTTGTTTATTAGTTTTAACTAAGTTTGAGGGGTTAAGTTTTATCACATTTGTTTGAGAAGTCAAATTGAGCATTTAAAATACTCGAATAAGTGCACTATAAATCTACAAAATAAGTTTATGTGCTTCTAATAAATGTTCCATACACCCACAAAATAAGTGCTCCAAATTTTTTATTACCACTAATCTACCAAAATCACCCTACAAACAAACAAGCTATACAAATCTTTTCCCAAAATCACGAAACAAACTAGTATTTAATTCTAAACACTCCACTAAAACTATCAAACAAAAGAGCTATTATAAAAATAAAAATTTCTAAACACTTAAAATAAACACTCCATAAAATCTCAAACAAACGTTCTGGATGTGTTTTGCTCAAGTAACTCGGTGGGTAAAAAGGCAAAAAAAAGGCAAAAACGGGCCACCGTGCTCTGTGCATATTTATTTCGGATTTTTTTTTTTTTTTCTTCTCGTAATTTAGCATTTAGAATGGTGGTCCAAGGAAAATAAGTAAATTAGAAGTGGACAGTAAATTTGAAGTTGTACATGGATGGAGTTCTTGCTGGCATCATCGCAAAGATCACATTTTCTCCCCCACCCTCACCCTCACCCTCACCCTCACCCAGTTGGGTACACGTTTTTGTCCATTTATGTAGCAATGCCATTTTTTACTTCAAGAAAAAGAAAAAATAAAAACAAAACAAAACACGCAGACCCACAGTCAAAATCAAAAAAGAAAGAAAGAAGATAGAAAAGGTAGACCAACTTTACACAACATGCTGAAAGATATAATATTATTTTCTGTTTCTAAATATCATATACAACAAAATAAAATACGTTGATCAAATATATTTTTATTTTACTAGGATTCCATCTGCAAGAAAATAATAATAATAATAATAAGCTGTAACCTTTTGACTTCCCTCTTTTTTAAATACTGCAATCATACTTTCGAAATTGAATATCTGTAAATTTCATATTTTTAAATATCTTTTATCCTTTCAAATTGATGCACTTTCCTTTTCTTTTTTAGAGTAAAAAAAAAAAAAAAAAAAGAGTTGATATGTTAACTCAATCAAAAGACGACAACTTTTGATAAAGAGTTCCGTAAAAAAATTGAATTTTTCTGCTTCTGATTATCTGGAAAAAGGTAGATTTAAAAAATTTTATAGAAAGAGAAAAATCTTACTTCCAACAACTTGTAAAATATAGTTTTCCATTCTAAAATTATTGAGCGAAAAGTAGAATGAAAATGTTTAGATCTATTGTTTTCCATTCTAAACTATTTTGCAAGTACCCAATTCAAAAGTATTCTTCTACTTTAAAATGATTTTAAAAGTAGAAATAAATGAAGGTACAAATATTAAAAAAAAAAAAGAAAAAAAAATTCCCAAACTAATTTTAAAACACTCGAATAAAAGAAGATATCTTGAAAAAACTTTTAAACATTACATTAACTAAAGAATCTTTAGTTTCAAATATTAGATTAAAAAAGAAAAAAAAAAGAAACTGAAGATCCTTTTAATAGATAAGACAATATAAACTTTTTTTATTTATTTTTTTTTAGTAAACGACATAAAAATGTCTACACAAGGCTAAGGCATGAGAAGTATATTCCAAAATCCCGTTGAGAATAAGACAAAAGTAAGCCTATCTTCTTCCATAGCAACTTTGTGGAATTTGAAGATATCTCTTCCCTTTTTCTTTGCTTATTTTATGGTAAACTCTATTTAAGAACTAAATGGAAAAAAAATTTTCAATACACGGAAGGTTGATTTTGAGTGTTTATGAAAATTTTATAAACGAATTTTTATAATGACTTTTAAAAATCTTATACAAATTAGTTACTATTAAAAAAAATCATTTTATAACCACTTAAAATAACTGCTTATTTTTTAATATTCAAAATAAACATTACATAATTTTATAAATAAAGACTTCAAATTTGTTTGGAGGGGGAGAGATGAGATTTTTTTTTTTTTTTTATCGTTTGATTCTTCAGCTTTCCATCTATTTACACTTATTTTTATCTTTTTAATTATTTATTTTTTCTCTCTCTCTTTACTCTCTTCTCCTTTCTCATCTTCATTATTTTTCATTGCTAATACTTGGTTTAGTGGGCCCACATAGCTTTCATTTCTCCTTCTTCTCTTTGTCATCATTAATATTATTTCTTTTCTTTAATTATAATTACATATTTACTACTTTAAATATTTTGGTTTGTATTTAGTGCCCTTTCTAACTTAAAAAGTTAATTACTCTTTCTTTTTCTTGTTTGTTGAATCCAAGTTAATATCTCTTTAAACTTATGAAATAAATCTTTGAATTTGTTTTTTCTTTTTTTCTTTTTTGTAATTGATATACAGCCAATTCAATTTTCTAAAATATTTAAATCTAATGAATTTGATAGAGTAACGCATATTCTAGACTTAAAATTCGATTTAATATCTATTAGAATAATTAATTTGAAAATAAACATTAAATAAGAGAGATATATTAAATACAAAATTGAAATTTTGATGAAGTGCATTTTTAATGGTTTAAAACATTTTAAATATGAATTTAAGAATTTAGTCTAGTCAATGGGATCGAGAAGACGAAACGATTGAAACTGCGTAGTGCTTGAAAAGGGTTGTTGGAGCACTATGGCGCGTGGTCTCCAAGAATGGGGTGTGCAACACCTCCTTTGCATGGTAAATGGTGTGTTTGGGCCACCGTTAGTAGAGGAAGAGAATAGGAAGGGGATGATTTCTAGTGTTTGGACCACTCAGAATCATTTCTCCCATAATCACGTTTCACCTCAAACACACAATTAATCATGTTCACCATAATCATTCCATATTTCATTCTCTCCCTAATTCACATTCCTTCCATAATCATTCTCAATCTCTTTCCCCTAAACACACTTAGAGAAGCAAGTTATCACTTGTATTCAATACTATTCCTTACAATTGCATTGCTCAAATAAATGAGGAACAACTTCCTTTAAATATAGGGAGGAGTTTAACATAGTAAATGTTACCAGACAGATTAACCACTCCTCTAATGCACTAGATTATACTTGACTTTAGGAGGCAATTAAGGAGCCATATGAACAGTTGGTAGAGGACTTAATTCAATAGTATTAACTATTTGAACAGCCTCTCTCAAACGAGGAGTAGAAAAAAAACCCAGAGCTCGAGTTTGGATCTTAACAAACAAAATGGTTAGACTGGAAGAGGTTTGGTTAGACAATCAGCCACTTGATCAGCAGAGCAGACATATGAAAAGATCATGTCTGCTGGATAGAAGTTGATCGCATATGAAATGAGCGTCAATCTGAATATGTTGCAAGTGTGAAACAATGGATTGTGAGCAAGTGCTATAGTAGGCATGTTGTCACACCAGGTGATGTGAATGTTTTGGAGGATAACACCGTGATTGGTCTAGAGCTATCGAAGTAAAAGCAATTCACAAGTCATATGGGAGAGGGCTCTATATTTGGATTCAATGTTAGAACGTGCCACGATAGCTTGTTAACGAAGGAGCCTGTAGATAAGAGAGGACCCTTAAAACACACAATAACGAGTTTCTGATCATCTGGCAAGGAAGCCTAATCAGCATCTGAAAACTCGATTAAGTTGATGTTATTGGCAAGGCAAAGAGTGAGGTTCCAATAGCTAGTACCTTGGAGATACCTAAGAACATGTTTCAGGGCTTGTCAATGTGAAGCACACGAAGCCTAATTGAATTGGCGAGTTTATTGAAAACAAGAGCAACATTTGAACGAACAACAAAGGCAACATATGAATGAGTGTGTTGCAAGTTGTGAATGATCCAACAATGTTGCAATAAACTTGGAGGGCCGAAAAAAGTTCATCATCTTACTGGGACAATTGCTTACCAGACATCATGAGAGACGTGGTAGGTTTAAGATGCTAAAGACCGTGTTTCTAAAGGAGCTCACAATTAGATTTTATTAGACCTGAGACATTAGTAGTGCTTCTCTGAACGCATACTATTGGATTGTATTCTTTATCTAGCCCAGCAAGAGTAAGAGTCTTAAGGTCCATAGGTTTTTCAGCCATAAGTAATTGATCATGGTACTTTTTCATTTTGTCAAGGTATTCCTCCATCTCTATGCTTCCCTTCCTTGTTTGTTGAAGCATTTGTCTGTTGTGGTCCTCTCGAGATCGAGAGTAGTGACTTGCAACAATCTTCTTTAGCGTTCTACAGAGTGAATGCGGTCTCATACCCCATGACTTGAGCTGTCATTTTTGGGGTCATGGAGTTGTACAACCAACTCGCTATCATTTGATCTGTTGCTTCCCACATGTTTGTTTTTGGATTTGCACACATCAGGCCCTTAGGATCATCCTCTAATGGAGGATGGACATTCATTCTTTCAGGAGTTGGACCATCGGGATGACAATGAATCTTAACGCTCCTTAATAAAGGAAGGACAAGTCTTTTCCAAAGAAGGGAGTTCCCTTGATCAAGCTGTGGCCTGATTCATTAAGCTGGAGCCTTCAAGATATCCAATTGGAATATCTTTTTGCTTGATGAGTATCTTCCCTTCATTAGCCTCGTTGTAGGGATTGATTGTCACTTGAGTCTTTTGCCATTTTCGGATTAGACATCCATTCTGATACCAAGAACGAAAACAGAAAAAAAATGAAGGGATGAAAGCAGAGAAGATAAAGAGTTAAGTTACCACTTGTATTTCAATACTATCTGTTACAGTTGAATTGCTCAATAATTGAGGAGCAACTTCCTTTAAATACACTGAGGAGTAGTTTAACATAATAAATGTTACAAGACAGATTAACCACTCCTCTGATACACTAGATTATATGGATTTGAAGAGGCAATTTAGGAGCCATACGAATGGTTGGCAGAGGACTTGATTGAACAGTATTAACTGGTTGAACATAATAAATAAGAGAATGATAGGAGAGGAAGTTGTTATGGATTCAATGGTTGAAAAGGACAAAACATGTACTGCAAGGCATACTTAGGCCATTGGGTAGATTGATGTTGAATTCTGGTGAGTTGAAGAATTGCGCAGTGAAGTACACCCTCTTGTTGACTCCACACCAATTAGTTAACATATAAACTTTAGTATGATGAAATTTAAAAATTGAAAAGTAAGCTAAGCACACTATTTGGTGATGCAAAATTATAGCAGGCGAAATAATATATCGAACATTTTAAGAAATACTAATATAAAAATAATTTTAAGTGAAACTAAAATAAACACCATGTAATGTTATGAGGCGAGATCCTTGTTGTTTATGTACTTTGGAGTGGAATGCACAAACACTAAAGCTTTCTCATTTTGGTGCTATCATGAACTTTTATTTTGTGTTAGATTGTCTTATATTCCATTAGACCATGAAAACAGGCTATAGAAATGTTGTTTAGATGGAACAAAAGTTTAAATTGAACTAAAAAATGCAGTTGAAACGGATTTGCAGGTGCAGGAATATTCGGACATCTGTCAGACTCAACATTTGGAAGAAAAGGCTCTTTAAAATTAGTGTGTATTTTAAATGCCGTATTCGGAATAGCAACCGCATTTTCCCCGAATTACTGGATCTATACTGTACTCCGCTTCCTCACCGGCTTCAGCACCGGCGGTGTGGGCCTATGCGCCTTCGTCCTTGCCACCGAGCCCGTTGGCCCGAGCAAGCGTGGCGCAGCCGGAATGTCCACCTTCTACTTCTTCTCATTCGGCATCGCCGTCCTCTCTGGTATAGCCTATGCCTTCCAGTCATGGCGCCATCTCTATATTGCCTCCTCTCTCCCTTCCTTACTCTTTCTCTTACTAGTCCTTCCCTTCATCTCCGAATCCCCTCGATGGTTCCTCGTCCGCGGCAGGATCACTGAGGCTACCAATATCATGGCTGCCATTGCCAAGGCCAATGGCAACCACCTCCCTGATGGGGTCCTTCTTGCTGTCGACGATGATGTCAAACAAAGCTCTAAACAGGAGCAAATCGAGGCCACTGCCCAATCGGGGTCTCTCTTAGATGTGGTGCGCTCGCCCGTCACGCGGATTCGATTAATTCTGGCAGTGGTGATTAATTTCATGTGCGCTGTGGTGTACTACGGGCTGAGCCTGAACGTGGTGAATCTGGACACGAACATATACCTGAGCGTGGCGCTGAACGCGGTGGCGGAAATGCCGGCGTTCCTGATCACGGCGTTGCTGTTGGATGTGTGCGGGCGGAAGCCGCTGGCGATAGGGACTCTGTGGTTCAGTGGGGTGTTTTGTTTGAGTGGGAGCTTGATGAAGGGAGTGGTGAGGATGGTGTGTGGAATTTTTGGGATATTTGGGATGGCGGGGACGTATAACTTGTTGTATATTTACACGGCGGAGCTGTTTCCAACGGTGGTGAGGAACGCGGCGTTGGGGTGTGCCACGCAGGCCTCGCAGATGGGTGCGGTTTTGGCGCCGTTTGTGGTGGTAATGGGCGGAGGGCTGCCGTTTGCGGTGTTTGCAGGCTGTGGGATTCTGGGTGGGGCTTTGGCGTTTTACTTGCCAGAGACCTTAAACAAACCTCTCTACGATACAATGGGTGGCATGGAAGATGCCGAAAGAGATGGCTTATATTAAGTCTGAAATACTCCAACTTTGTACTTTTTAAATAGCTTTTAGACTAGTTTTGACAAATAAGAATTTTGTTTTTTTTTTTTGTGTGTTCTAAATTTTAAATCCAAGTATTTAATGAAGTTGATATTTTAATATTTTTATTGGAAAAGAGTTTTAATAAGGGTGGGGTTTGTTTTTGGTAGAAAAGAGTGAAGTAGAAGGATGAATGATAATTGAAGTAATAAATTATTTGGAAGAAGATTGATGTAGTTGAGTAATTAATTAATTGTTTGGAGATTGATGCAAGTAGTTGTTGAATGATATGTTTTGGAGTAGTTTGATAAAAGAGATGATGAGTGGTTATTTTTCTACCTAATACAAATGATTGATTTTTGAAGAGTAGTGATTTTTATTGTTTGTATAAATGAATCTAGAAGAAAGAAAATGTTGAAGTTCAAAAAAAGGTTCCCTAATATTTATAAAATAGTTGATCTGTAATTCTCTTTCTGATTGATTTAGTAATGAAACTTATACTATTTAATATACAGTTTAGGAGTTCATTATGTTCAAATGAATATTTATTTTGATATTCAAAATCTATTTAGCTCTCAATTATTTAAGACCAGTGATGCTCTTTAGGTAGGTTTGTGGTTTCTTCTCTTAATTTATATTAAAAAAAAAATGATAATTTACTTCAATAAAAAAAAAAGTTACTGATCCATTCATTGATAAATTTATTTTGAGATATAACTCATATTTCACATAGAAAACTCATATAAACAATTTTAAATATATCATCAATGGAGGAGGTTTGTGGTTTTTTTTTTTTGTCTGATTAATTATTCAGTATTGTTATTGTAAGGGAAATGGTAATAGATGTCAAAATTTTATTTATTCAAATTTATCAAGTTAAAAGAATATTTGCGAATATAAATTTTTATGAAAATTTCAATTTCAATTTCAATTTTATCCAGCGTGTCTTCTTCTTCTTCTTCTTCTTCTTCTTCTTCTTCTTCTTCTTCTTCTTCTTCTTCTTCTTCTTCTTCTTCTTCTTCCAACTCGGGCACCAAATCCATGTGCATGAGGCACATGTCAAATTCCATGTCAATTTGTTTCAATTGCAGCTCACTATAATCAATGCAAGCCATTCAAAATCACAAGTTCTTTTCAATGATCTCATTTCGTCCATCCTCTCAAAGGAAATGCTTTGAATTTGCTAAGTTTAGTTGGTTGTGCATATTGCAACTAGAGCCATGTGTAACACCCGCGTTTCATAAATACCCTTCCAAGTAATTTACCTCAACCTTTGCTTTCATGAAGTTATTTATTTCGTTTTGGGTCCCTAGGGATATTTTCTTAGTTTTCTAACCCAAGAGGATTTTTGGTAATTTTCCCAGCTTTTGGTGTTTGCTATAAAATGCACAAAGTCTTGTAACGCCCCCACATTTCCAATACTTCCTTTGTAATTAATACTTTATTTATTAATGTATAAAATTGCTTGATTCGGTAATTATTAAGTTCTCGTTATTTTGATCTTATGTTAAGTGATTTCTTGTTTGTTTTAATTATGATTGTGGTTGGCTGAAACCCTATAGGCAAAATGGTCATTTTACTCAGAAAGACTATGGGAGTGTTTTGGCTGATTGTGTGGTAACCTTTCATAGCTAGCAAGCGCCGTCGTCGCCCATATGGACGAGGCTTGCAACTTAACCGCCCATTGATTGAGTTAACTTGGCTGTGCCCACGTGCAAGTGAGTGTTTTGACGTGTCGCCTGCCCTCCGTCGCTCATTTATGCGTGTGCACCACTTTTACATGAGCATATTTTGCTTAGCTTTTCTAGCTAAGTCCATTTTGGCAGTTTTAGGTAATTTCAAGATCTCAAACTCAATATTTTTGTTGTTTAACTCCTTTATGTCATAAATTCACTATTTGTGTTTAAGGGTCGTTTCCTTTGCTATTTTGAGACTAGCTTGGCACGATTTTTAGTAGAGTTTTGTGATCCTCATTCTACCTTTCAACCTATAGGTCTACCCGTCCCCAAGCAAGCTCATAATTGCTTGTACACTTAATTAGAGATTGAATTTGAAGAGTTCAAATTCATTAATTAATTGGGAGCGTTAAGTTTAATGGTTAAACTTAATTACTTAATATATTAGATATATTAATTTAATATGTATTGGATAAAATATTAATAAGAAAAAATTAATTTATTGGATAAATTAATTATATAAATAATTATTGGATAATTATTTATTGAGAGAATATTAATTAATATTTTTGACATATTAATTTACTGATTATTGGATAATTATTAAGTTTGAGAATTATAATTAATATGTTATACATATTAATTAATTTAATAGTTATTGGATAATTATTAAATAGAGAATATTAATTAATAGGTTTAACATATTAATTAAATTAATAATTTTTAAATGGAGAATATTAATTAATATGTTGAACATATTAATTGAATGAGAATTTAGTATGAATATTCAATTCTAATATAATTATTACACATGTATCCAAATTTTAATTTAATTACTTTTTGTATTTATTTTGATTTTAAACAATTAATAAATATTATTGCTCGAATACTTTTTTTGCCCTTAAATCTCTCAATATGGAATTTCTTTCTATTTTATTTTTTCTTCCGTTTACCTTATTTTGTTTGTATTTAATTTTGATTCTTTACATTAATACTTACCTTATTAATCATCACATTTAATTACGTTTAAAACCTTAGTTCAACCGATATTTTTTCTCTTCTTTTTTGTTCTGCGTTTTTTTCATTATTTTATAAAGTGTTGTTCTTCTTTCTTTTTCTGCACAAGGTAATGTCAATGTCTTTTTATAATACTTCATTTATACATATGTATAGTTAATATACTATTACTCATTGTTTTCATATTCTTTAAACTTTTATAGGTTGTTAGAGTTATCATCTTCATAGTTAATGCATTCATTATCTCTTCCAAATGAGTAAGTTTTTTTTTTTTTTTTTTTTTTAGATATTTTAGATCAACAATTTTATATTATGAGTATGACTACCAAAATATTGAGTTAGTTGTTTTTTATACGGATGTAGTTAGTAACTTCTATAGAGTAAATAATTTTCATCACAGTTTCTATTTAATATTGAAGTATTAACTGTCATTGGTAGTATACTGTAAATATTATCGTTAGAATTTTCATCACCATTTTGTTTGTCGTATTCAGTGTATTATTGAAGTATTTTTCACATTTGATTGTATAATACAGGTTGTTCAAACCCAATCCCAATTAACATTGTTTACGATGGTTTAATACAGGTATATATCACGTATTTTACACGCAGTATACACGTGTTATTTATCGATTAATAATATTACTAACGTATTATTGTTTCTATATTTTTTACATGTAGGTACACACTATTGATCAACTTATTTTTCTAGCAGTAAACGGAACCGAACAACATCAAGTTAATATGGCAGAAAACTAATTAGTATAAGAAATTTCATGTACATTAATTAGTATAAGAAATTTCATGTTCATTAATACCAAAATAATGTTTCATGTCTTCTTTCATGTCTTCTAGAGTTTAGTTAACATCAAATAACAAACTATAATGTATTGAAAACTAATTATGAACTAGAATTGTGAAATTTGTGACATTAATTTAAAAGTTCGGGATCACTAAAGTCAATAGCTCCACCACCATCGACTATATCTTCTTTTATATTTTCTTTTTTCTTCTCCTCATCATATACAAACTTCGATATGAATGATAATTTCAGTATATTAGATGTCATTTTCTTCATTCTTCACGTCTATTATGAACATTGGCTTTAGAAAACAAATCTTCACCTTGTAGCTGATCATATTTACACAAATAATACTGTATCAATATATTAATAATAATATGCCAAAAATACATCATAACATTAACTACTCATTGCGTCTATGTAAATGTCTTTTCCAAATTTTCCCCTCACCACTCATTTGTCAGAAAACCTTACAATCTATATGTTCTGAATCATGAAAATAAAACATTTGAAATCTTTATTCAATAAGTACTTTATAAATTGAAATAAATTCAATAAAATGATTTTACTTGTCCTGAAATTTATGCTTACTATCATCTGCTCTCTTGAATACAAGTTGCACATGGTCTTAAAATATGAAAATTGAAATATCATTTACTTATAGTGTAAGTAATATTGTAATAATACGTGTAAATAAATATATTATTACAATACTACCTTTGTATTGTCGTCATCCATAGAATTCTCCACTTAAGTAGAGAATTATTCAATGAGTGTACGTGTATTACATATATACATATATAACTAGACCATTAGTATTCAAATAATACTACACAGAGAGAACACAAAAACATGACACAAACAATATAAATACGAATAATACTACGGTTAATCATCATTAAATAAATAATAATACTTCTACAAAATTTGAATTTATAATACTTCGTTCCCTAATAACACACATGCATCTTGGTATTGATTATATACTATATATATAATCATCCCGATTTGTAAAAACATTAGAATATCCCATTCAAAACACTTAATAGTACTTATACATATTTCAGCATGAATCAACTCAATAATACTTCCATAATATGCATTTCAAAATTGATCATCGGCTCTAGTGTTAATGCATGCTTCTTTAGCAATAATACATCATTATTGAGGTATTTAAATGATCAAAAGTGAATTTTTGATATTTTGTTCACAACATACATGCATGCATATCAACCCTCATGTGTAATGACAAAAGAAAAACTTTATCAATCAACAATACAAAGTAAAATGTATATTCATACCACATTAGTTCATAAACAGTAGTTTAACATGAAATCAAATATGTAAAACATACAGACCGTTACTGATAAAAACACTTAATTCGATCAAGATTTCGACCCAATTTTGAAACCAAGCACGATGCTTACCAAATCGAGACGTGAAATCGGAAAACCCAACATAAATTTTCGAAACTACCAAGCTGAGACGCTATTGAAATCTCAAAAAAAAATCTACTACATGAAGAAAATCCTAAAAAACTTCGAATGAAACTGTAAATAGAAAAAAAAAAAAATAGGTTGAGAATTTTTGGGTGAATGAAATTATGGGAGGAAGTGATTTTTTGGGTGAAAGAATTTTTTGGGAAAGTAGGAGGTTGAAAGAACGATTATAAAAAGTGGGGTAATTTCAAATTGGAATTTTTAAACTTCCTTTTTATACAATTACATAAGAGTATTGTGGTATTTAACAATTCCTTCATTTACCTAATTAGAAAACTGTTGAATATTTCAGCAAAAGACTTAAATTATGGATACAGATGTAATATTATTATATAATTTGGCTATTTGTAAAAAGTTCTCTAATTGAATTAATAATTATTGGATAATTATCAAAGTAGAGAATTAAAATATTGAATTTATTAATTAATTAATTTAATAATATATTGAATATTTTATGGAATTGACATTTATTGGATAAATATCAATTCAAAATAAATAAATCCATATATCATATGTTGACCAAATTAAAAAATCCATCTTTTTATTCGGGAAAGGAAAATTCGTTCAACATATATGAGGAGTGAATTTCGAATTTCCTATTTTAAATTGGAAGGGAAAATCTTTGTTTTTTTCTAATATTTTTTATTATTGAATATTCAAAGATATTATATTTTTCTTTTTTAAGGATTCACTTTACTACTAGAGCCGTGGAAAGACTTCATTCTCATCCCCACTCTCTTTAGAGTAATTCATCTCTCAAATAAAGAACTCTCTCAAAAGTTGAGTGCTATTGATTCCTCCTCCATAGTCAAAATTTTGACAAAATTATTTCATCTCCCTTCTTAAAAGACTTCCGACTAAGCACTTAGTGCATTATTGTAGATATATCATGGAAGATTGGTGAATTCAATCTAGAAAGGTTCTAGAGGTATTGTTTGTGATCTTCTCAACATAAATACTCGTCAAACTATTTCAAATGTGTCATTCAATATAAGTCTATGTTTTTATCAACAACACTTAATCACCTAGAGATCGCCTGTAAATTAAATAATTAATAATTAATTGGATTAAATTTATCAAAATATTTATGATTACTCTCAGGCTTTTATCGCATGAATTGCATGCTCCTACGACCACAATTCCCAACATTGCTCACCCTTGTTAATTAATACTCTTACTTTGTTATTGATTAAACTTCTTTCCCCTAGATAATTGAGTTGATTTCTTAATAATTAACTCAACAGAAAACGATGCAAACATTAATCACAATGCAAAGGACATTGACCTATCCATGCGTGACAACAATATCAACATCAATTACCCGTAACTAGGGCATGCATTATAATAACTAAATCATAAGTAAATTAATATAATAAAAAAATAGTAATAATTAAATTAATAGAATTGTAAAATAGAATTGCATTAAAAATAAGATGTCCAATAAAACAAGTAGTAAACAACTAAAGAAAAAAAAGAAAAGAAAAGACAAATTGAAGACATAAAAGGAATGAAAGTAAAAGGGAAGAATTTTTTGCTTGTGCAGTTGTAGAAGCAATGCTGCTCGATGCTTAGCTTCTTGTCAGGATAACTGATCTTAATGTCACCCGCATTCTCAATGCCCTCAATTCATCTTGCTTGAAATGACAAAATAGTGTTTTAGCCTAATTTCCATATAAATCCATACAATTTCTATATTTGTAAGGCCCCACGTTTCAAAATCTCTTTATTATTTAAACGTTCGTGTATTTGGTTTATTACCCATTTTATTTGTTGTTATGCTTTGTAAGACCTAGGGACAAAGTGGTCAATTCTATACCATATGAACAATTTTGCATTTTGTTATGAGTCATCAATTGATTCAGAAGTTTCTTGGGTAGAAATACATATTAATATGTCTTATTGTGAATTTAAAATTTGGTGGAGTATGGCGATTTTATGGTCACATATAAGAGTGAATTAAGCTAAGTATGTATGGATGTTTCTCTAAAATGAAAGTGTGGCTTGGTAATTAAATAAAAAAGAATTAGTATGATAAAAATAAATTATATTACCTCGGTAATTATGTTTAAAAATAAGATGGTATGTGTTGAGTTTTCCAAATAAAAGTCGGTCAAGGGAAGTTTATTTTAGAGAGTGGGTGCAATCTCAACCATTGAGTCAATCTTTTAGGGGATTACAAATATCGACTTCCAGGATCGAACCATGACCGTAATGTTGAGTTAGATTAGCTCCAAACAATGAAACCAACTTGTCAGTGACCCTTAAGGAAATCGGTAATTAAATTCAATCTTGGCTGTTGAATTAACATTTTACCTCTCTCTCCTCTTCCACCACTCTGAGAGAAAAAAAACCCTTGATGTTACTTTTCTCAACAAAGTTGAATAGGAAAATTCAAGCATTTATTGGTTGTCCCTCATCTACCAACTTCTTTTGCACAACTTCCCTAAAGTCTTTCTCCCTCACAAACCATCCCACCTTCACCTGTTAGGAAAGACTCCGACGTTTGTATTGGTCCAGGTCCAGTAAGAGCTGGGAGGCCCATTATCATTCTTGTATAGAATAAAGCCCACTGTGTGATGTTTGGTGTGAGTTAGTATTGTTAGTTAGGGTAAATCAAATTCACTTTTGTTATTAAGTGTATCAATGTATATTTTTAGGAGTTTTTCATCTCTGTTTCAGAACTCTCTTCTTCTCAATTTTATTCATAGTGATGATAATGGTGAATGGAAGATAATAGAGATCTTCTCTTGAAGCTTTGTGGTTTCTGATTTTTGTTTATGCATCTTAACTTGGTATCAGATCCAAGTGTCTAACAAAATTTTTTTTCGATCTACGCCATGGAAAGTTCATATACGACCTCAGAGAATCAATCCTGCTCTACTCCAGCGACAACGATTGTCAATCTCGGTAATAAGGTAACCACGATATGATTGAGTAATGAGAACTTTCTCCTTTGGAAATATCTAGTGGAATTTGCTCTAGAGGGCTACAAACTTTTTGATTGCCATATAGCTCCAGATTTGATCTCGCTAGCTAAGACAATTCAAGTGCAAAATGCTTCATTAACTGTTAGTGAACCAAATTCGGCATATGCTATCTCGAAGAAACAAAACCGTTTGATCTGTTGTTGGTTACTTGGTTCCATGACTGAAGAAATCCTTCAGCAAATGCTTCATTGTACTTGTTCCAAGGAGATCTGGTCCTGGCTTCTTCAAATTTTTCAATTCAAGGAGTCTAGCTCAAGTGATGAAGCTAAAATCCTCTCTACAGAATATGAAGAAAGGAAACTCTCCATTGAGTGAATATTTTGCTAAAATCAAACGTTCAGTTGATGCACTCACTGCTGTAGGTAAACCTATTTCAAATGAGGATCATATCTTATATATTCTAGCTGGTTTAGGATCTGAGTACGAATCTATGATCTCTGTTATTACTGCAAAAATGATCTCAGATTAAGTACAAGATGTTATGGCTTTATTACTCACTTTTGAAACACGTCTAGAAACTAAGCTAGCCAACTTTGATGGAAGTGTTCCCTCTGTGAACATCACGCAATAACAACATGTGTGATCTCGAAATCCAATTGAGCAAGAAACACAAAGAAAAATTCTGGACAAAACAATGACAATGATAGAGGATAGGGTAGAAATGGAGGTTATTCTAATTATAGCAGAGGAGGAGGTCGACTCAGCAATAAACACAAATACCATTGCTCTATCTGCAATAGGTATTGACACACAACCAATCGATGCTATAATCGACCATATGGTCCACAAGCTCGACCGGTTCTTGCAAACCAACATTCTAGACCTTTATATCCTGCACCAGTGTATCATAGTGGTCATCCATCTCAATTTGTACCTGTATTTGGATACTTTTATCCACCACAGCAGAGTTATTGCTACTATGGTATGCAAGCATCACAAACTATAACAATGATAACAAATGGTATCCAGATTCGGGAACTATGAATCATTTAACCAATAGCCTTGGGAACCTATCAATGTGGTTGGAATATGGTGGATAAAGTCAAGTTCATGTTGGTAATGGTGCAGGTATGAAAATCTCTCACTCTGGTAATGGTACCAATAACTCCAAAAAGCTGTCGAACTTTGATTCCTTCTATGATTAGGGTTTTAAATGCCCAAATCATTTGATATTTACAGTTTAAAAAGTGTTATTTCGTCCTTTTTTTGTTTTAGATTTTTGTGCAAAAATTACCAAATTGCCACTCCTTTCCTAAACTACTTATTTAGCCCTCTAAATATGAACTTCAATGAAGCAAGCTGAAGGGTATTTTTGCCCAACTCCCTTAAGTAATTTATTTTAAATTTTCTAATAATAATTTACAAATAAAGGGAAACTTAGAGGTGTTACAAATTGTCAATAGATATCAGTTAAATTCAAGATTGAATCACTAGATTGTGTTTAAGAATATTCTCAAGTGTTTAAGAAGAACGAGAAATTGTATGCTTGCACTCCTTGTTGCAGCAAAAGTTGCACATAAGATAGGGAAATAAAATCTTGCTTGTCGTTTTTGCACTAAACTGTTTGATTTATTCAGCGAGGATTGGGCCGACGTCAATGCTATAGCCTTCCATTATCACATACACTAACAGGGCCAGACCTACTATTATAGTAGTGTCATGCAAAGTTGGAATTATAGTTTTCTTGATAATGGCAAGCCAGACAAGTGCCTCAAGAATATAATAAGCTTCTTGCTGAGTTTTTTCTCCAGACATGGAAATCTATTGAGCTCTTTCTACTCCGATGACTTCCAAACAACGCTTTTTATGCTCCAATGATGGGAGAAGCGCCATCTGATTGTATTACCCTCAACACTCCCTTTTGGATGCAGATGTTCGTTATATGTAGCCGCCATACAACTTTTGAATTATTGGTGAAGAACTCCTACACCTATTATAGGCAGGAGATAACTCTGAGATATGAGAGTTGTAATGCTAACAATATAGGTGTTTTTTAGAAAAAGATGTATAGTTTTTGTTGATTTGAGAGTGACGTTTTCTTAAGCATTGAAGTTTAGGTTATGATTTGCTACAACATAGATTTTTGTTTAGAATATGATTTAATGATGATTCAGTGAGTAATAGGATGAATAAGTGATGTATATTATATCATGGTTAGTTGGACTAAATTGTTTATATTCATTTGATAGAGCAGGTAATCTGAAGCTAAATGTACATTTGAAAAACATAAAAGAAGGAAAATTTGAAGCAATTTGGTAGCATAGTAAAAACGTGGGATCAAAAGGCGCAATTTATAAATGAAAATTTTGGTTATGACAAGTAGCTTGATCTACTTGTAGGCATGAGTTACGAAGTGGATGAAGTAAATCATGGTCGTTGAAGTTTTTGTGAACGTTAAGTATAAACGAAACAAGTAATTTAAATATGAAAGCAAACATTTAGAACATGTTCACTAGTTAGATTTTCTAGTGCGAAATAAGAGGGTTTTAGAGAAAATTCTTCTTCTAGAGCTAATGATCAGAATTAAAAAGCAAGATTAGATCTAGAATTGTTGTTTGTGCATTCTTCGATCCATGCTTCTTTTCTAATTTTTATTTCTTATGAATTTTGTGTCGCATTTGTTGTGTTTAGTTTGTAAAATTTTGTTAAATTGTTTTGTGTTCTTTTTGTATTGGTCTTTTTCAGTTCCTACGTTTAGGAAGATTGTATAAGTTGTTTTGTATAAGAGAATTGTGTTTGCTTTCATGTTTTTATGATGTTAATGGTTGCAATGAGTTTAATTGACTTTAGAAGGATTAGGAGCATATAGGTTTTTGATTGCCAAGAGTTAAGAATAAGAAGATGTTGAATCAAGAATGCATACTGAAATTAATTAACACATCTAGACAGATCATCTATTTGTGCTTGTTAATTATCACACTGAGAGAAGAATTTTAGCGATACTGATTATGTAAAGTAAGAGTTTAATGACTGTTAAAGAGATAATTAGAGATAACATTTCTACTAATGCTATTGACCATGTGTTTAATTCTTATGTTGATTCTCAAGTAGAGGTAATTGGGGGTAAAGCATGAATTTGCTTCTTAATGAAAGTTTCTAAGCTTTAGCAATTGAATCCTAAAAAGTTCCTAATCCGGCCAATTATTTCTCATATTCGAAATGAGTAAATTTATTTTGCTGAATTATTGTTGCATAGACATTGTCAATTATAAGCTATTTGATCTATTATTTTTAGTACCACTTCTTTTTCTTTTATTTCTTTTATTTCTTTCTTTTCTTCATAACTTCTATCTTGAAGCTCTTTCCTACTTTTATTTTTCTCTTCTTTGTGCCTCTTGACTCTTCTCTTTCTTTTAGCCACCACGACATTCCCTTCTTTCTTGTCTTTCTTCTTCTCCTCTTCTTGTCTTATAGTCTTCTCCATTACCTCCGTTTCAAATTCTCGTTCAAACTAATTCGCTGCTCTTTCCAATGAGTCTATCAGATGCTTTTCTTGTTAAACCACCATGAGTTCAACTTCTTGCACAACCTCTTCAGCAATCAAAAGTTCTTCTTGAATGGGTGGAAAAGTCTCAAGTTCCAATTGCAACAGCAAGATGGGATGACTTCGTTGTCTATCCAATCCTTCATTATTAGTTGCCTTGTTCGTGTTGGAACAACGGTCTTTGCTTTTGATATCACACCTATCTTCTTTCCCTTGCCATTCTTCGATAACTTGGGTTGCTTTTTCTTTTGGGGTGATGTAATTTCTTTTCCATATTAGGTTTTACCCATTTGGGTTATTAAAGAGTTTCAGAATCAAAGAATGTCAAGAAAATTTTGATAGATATTTAAAGAAATTGTACAAGCTTAGAAAGAATTTCTTAGATTTTTGTTTATCTAAGAAGTTGAACAAATAGTCTTCGCATTTGGTATACAAAATCAAATCGATTGGATTTTATATATTTTTCATAATTATCCAATCCTTTCCTTTGTGATCGCTCAGTCTTTGCAAACCTTAGCGCGCCACGTATGTCCATGTTTATAAGTTTTTCATAATTATCCAATCCTTTCTTTATTGAAAACAGTTTTTATTTGCTTCTAATTCTGACTAGCGTTAAATTATTTGTAAAAGAGATTCGTTGACACAAATGCAAAAATAATCCTAAAGCAATGTTCAAGTATGTTGTAACGCCTGTATTGATATTTTTGGTTTACTTATACATTTAGAAACTTGTTGGATTTTTTGGTGAATTAGTTTAGAGTGATATTCTTATGTTATATATATATATATGTATATATATATATATATATATACATATACTTATATATATATATATATATATATATATTTTAATCTTATGTTATACTTTTAGTATATTATTGATGAGTTTTGATTTAGGTGAA
>JBBMEG010000021.1:12385564-12397779 GCA_037832605.1 Cyclanthera cordifolia | reverse complement strand
ATCATAATAGAGTAGTATGCCGGAACTCTTTCTCTTAAGGTGCGGAGCGAACTAGGAGCAGCGATTTCTTTTGTTGAGGTTCTGGCACTTCTTCCTCCGGCCCTCTATTTACATAGCGAAGAAAGGCAATCTTGCTCGAATGCGTGACTTATGTCTCTTTTTCCATTTATAAAAAGTAAGATGAATCTACGCTCCTCGGCCTATAGTAAGTGAATGAGAGGGTATGGGGTTCCGGGTCTTTTTCCAGTCAAAATTTACTAATAGGCAATCCCCTTTTTCCGTGATAATGTGAAAGGACTCAATTCCTTCTTTCTTCCCCAGCGAAATGTAGCAGGAACAGCCTTCCCGCAGTCGCATTAAGGAGATTTTTTCTTGAAACTCTTTACTCCTTCACCCGTAGCAAGTACTCATTTCTATTTAGTTGTTTTCTTACTCTATCCGGCTATTGAACCTGGTTTCCCTCTGCATATGGTAATAGAGAGTTAGACAGCTTAGAGAGCTCCTCAAAGGGCTAGTTCTCACTCTGTTTTGGGGACCCCCAAGACTGTCTTTCCCTGTGTTTCCTAGTCTATATAGGTCCAATCTCATCTGCTAGCGCTTCTTCGTTGCTTGGTCGGGACACATTCATCGATTTCTTTTAATTCTTCCTGGGCTTGCAAGTGACTTACTTCTTTTGGCCGTTCTTGCTGTCTTAAGTCGTCCTCTTTTCTTTATAAGCTGTTAATTGATTTCGTGCCTACCCTAAGGCTAAGGGGAGAACTGCATGTCCTACTAGTCGGATAGAAGCCTACCCACCTACCAGCCTACCTTGTTCATATCGAGCCGGACAGGAGAGACACTCTTTAAAGTTAATAGAAGCAATTCCTTTTATAAGCTTGAAAATAGGCGCTGTAAATCAATTCAAATAGATAGGGGAGTTCCGAACCAGCAGCAAGCCCTTTCTCGCCCTTTCTAATGTCCTAGGCGAAGGCAGTGCAGGTGAAAGCCCAATAGATCCCATTTTTTTTATCGCTCCACATAGCTCACGACCCGGCACGAAGAAATCTCTTAGATGGGCGGATGCGAATCTGGATCTATCAACGGAGCAATTCCATTCCAGTCGTAGTCTCAATCCCATATTCAATGAAAGTCTCCGCCGTGTCTGACCCCCTCAATCTTTCTATCCGGAGTGAGTCAGGCGGCTAAGCCTTTAATCCTGATAAAAGAAAGAGTTTTCCCACCCTCCAAGTATCCATAAATGGAATCGGTTTGAGTGAATTACTTACCGCAGTCAAAGCCAATAGGGAAAGTCAGGTCAAGAGAGAGTCTCTTTCCGATTAGTGCATCTCGCACTTCCAATTCATTCCGAGTTAGAAAAATTTCCTTCCCTCCCTTTTACTTTTTCTAGGGTAAAGTCCTCTTAAATGGATTACTAGTTCCTTCCTTCCCAATCAATGCTAACTCTATCTTCCTCTCTTGTAATTTAGGAGATTTCCCCAGCCCATAAAGAACTGTAGTTACATACAGCTCTCAAAAGATAAAAAGAGAAAGAGCTATGAGTTCAAGTAAGAAAGTGAAAGTTCAGTCCTCACAGTTTCCCTATCCCACTGCCAAAAAGAAGACAGCAACAATCTAGCTCCTCGTACTACTTCTCTCAGTAAATACCATTCTCTTAGTTAGGTAGTAAGTAGATAGACGGATTAGTACTTTTACCCAGGGGTAGCCTTCCTTGTCGCCAAAGAAGAATGAGAATTGATAAAGTTTTCTTGGGGTTTTTCGCTTCAATAGCAGAAGCAAAGAAGTCAAATCAATGCAGCTTTCGTGCCCAGCCTAAAGATCCTATCCTCTTGCAGCTGGAGCTCTTGATGGCACGTTCAAGCGAGTTTATGAATGAATGAAATCAGTTGAAGGAGCGGCCAAGGACGAAAGCTTTGATTGCGTTCTGCTATGGTTGGCTTTTTTCCTTGCCTAAAACAACTATCTTCTCTTCGCGAACGGTTAAGAATCCTCTTTGTATGCGCGTTATCTCTTGTTTATTCTTCTAGTTTTTGCTTCTTATGCTTTATCAACTGGGTGATACTCCGTTTCTTCTTAGGTTGTCTGTAAGTGTAGTTCGTGGTTCACGGGTGAGGTTACCTGGATAGGTGGGCAGTTCCTATCGGTGGAGCTAAGACACCTTCGAGAGATATAGCTGTAGCTCTTGATGGCACGGGCAAGACAGTTCATGAATGAATGGCGAGTTTTCTATTTACTAGAATATCTTTCCTGCGAAGGAAGCTTCTTTTTAGAATTTATTGCTACCGGTGGTGAAGAAATTGAATCAACGGCATCGAATGCAAGCTCTGATAAAGTTTTATTCTTATTTATGGACTACAACGACCTAAAGTAGCTAAATAAGTAGTTAAAGTAAGCTCCTGGCTAAAATGAGTCTTGGTTCTACCCACCGGCAAGAATTTTTCGACCTGATTAAAAGTTTGATTGTAGATTGGCTATTTCGGGGTTCCATGCCCATGGATTGCCTTATTATAGCTTTTTTGATTCGTCGGGTATGCCGGCTAAGAGAATCGCTTCTCGCCTTGCTTGCAAGAGTATAAGCAAGCCGTAGCATTTTGACCCTATATGAGATAGAACTCTTTCAATTCATGAGAGAAAGTGCTTTAGTAGCTATTTCCCTGTTCTAGTGCAAGACGCAAGGAGAAGCACGAGCGGAGCGGTCTGGCTAAACGTGCAATGCCCCGTAGGGAGATCTAGCTTATTGGTCTAGTGCTTCCGGGTGCTTGCCAGTTCTGAATGACTTCACTTAGCTTGCCATGTTCTTACAAGAAAGAATCTCTTCTCCGAATCGAATCTACGCATATCGAATTCAGTAAAGACTTGAATAGATGCCTTCCTTCAAATATAGTTCATCCTGTTGATGGTATTTACTACACTAAGGCTAGATCCGGACTAATCCTAGCCTATTCTTATGAAGGAAGGTGAGCATGAAGCAACGGCTAGATCCTCACAGTAGGCAGCTTAGCTGTGATTATGAAGTCAGGTGAGAAGCGTTATGCAATAGAGAAGTCAGCTAGTGCACTTAGACAGGTAGTTGATTTCATTAGGGAATTGAATTGCAGGAAGGTCAGCAGGTCAGGTAGTCCTTAGGCCGTTGAGCGAAACTCTTGGCATCCTCCTCTTATGAGGGGATAGGAGTGAAAGAATCATTATAAAACTACGAGGTCGCCCCCACTTCTTAGAGCTCTCTTGCTACCTTATAATAGGTTCCTTAGACTATAGGCAGAAAGGCCGAGGCAGAGCCAGCAATTCTCTAAAAGCAAGGACGATTAGCTACGTTCCAATGAAGCACATTCCAACAATTACCTAGCCCGGTAGGTGGAGGAAAAAGGCGGAGAACATTCTTTAATCAAAGGCGCCAATACCCATATCAGGATTAGACCCATTTCGATCGAGCGGCAACCGCTGCTGCGGTATGGTCCAGAGTTGAAACTGGCTAACATAGGGCAAGGGTCCTGATGCGCAAGTATAAAGAGAAGAATCCTCTCACTGCCCCGTATAGGGTTCTGGGCCTCGTATTTCAAATAAGGACTATGACTAAGGGAAAGCAACCCCCGGATATTGACCTACCGGCAACTTCGAACTCTCACTCTCCTTCAGCCGATTCAGATACCGAATCGTATCTCTTGGAGAGAGGCGCAGAAGCTCTCCCTTTGACTCAGGGGGCCTTCCACCACTTCGACTGATGCGGACGCGGTTCTCTCGTCGTGAAAGAAGTAATTAAAGGTAAGCCCCGGGTCAACCCGCGCTCGTTGTTGCCTGTATAGCTTTCTAGAGTAGAGATCTAGCAACGCATTCTAAGCACAGATCATTGGTATTGGATGTATCGTTAGGTTGTGCCGAGTCAAATCTGCTCCGTTTTTTTTCCGTTGCAGAAAAAAGATCCCTTCCCCCCGCTTTCAAAAATGATGAATATGAAGTCCGGGAGGCTGCAGGTACTATGGATCCTCTGACTCCCAATCGGGTTGCCTTCCCAGGTCTCGCCGGTGTTGCCTGTAGGTCGTGATGTGCCTTGAGATGGCCGTCTCCCCCCCGCCGGTGGGGAATCCGCTCCCGGGTCGTCGCTCTGCTGCGTCTGGCCCGTCCTCTAGGCACCTTTGGAAGGCAGGGAGTGTGACAACGTACACGCTTCCCTTTACTCCATACCATAGGGCCTTTTCATCAGTTGCAGGGTTTGGTGGCCCGAAATTGACTTGGCTTCGCCAAAAGGCCTCATCTCTAAAAGCCCGGCTCGCGAGGCGTCCCTCTCGCAGTAGAGTTCCAAACCTCGCCTCGCTCTTGTGACATGCTATGTTTCCCCTCTCTATTCCCAAGTAAAGGGTGAGTCCCATGCGTCAGTTTGTGGATCGCGGTCTCACACACTAATCCCTACAGGTGCCCGTAGTAGGCCGGCCGCCCTACGTCTGCGGGGGAACTTTTTAAGAACCCCGGCTCCACAACAGACCGCGGCGAACTATTGATCAAAAAAAATATTTTGGAATCTTTTTTGGATCCTTCGATACGGCACGCTCCCGTAAGGATTACTTTGAAGCTCTTTTAAATGAGTATCCAAAGTTCTTTCCTTCAGGGGAGCGCCCCCTTTATAAAAGAGGCATTCGCGCATAGCATGCCGGTTCGCCAAAATTTCTTCCCCGCTGAATTCATCGTTCAGCTCTCTTATCTTGTTCAGGAGTCTTTTCTCTATTTCCTTTTCGATGAGTAGTTGTTTTTCAACCAAATCATCGAAAAGGATTCTTGTTTCTTGCTCCTGCTGATTTAAGAAGTGCGGAGTGAGCCTACTCTCGAGCTCGGCGTAGCGTTGGTTATCCTCCATAAGAGGTTTTTTTATCTCAAGCCCCTCCGGGGGGCGCTTCGGACCGCTACAGCATAGCGGTCGGGGACGTAATCTTCTGGCACGTGAACCTGGGAAGAAGGTCCTGGAAGCATACAATGCGCCAGAGAGGGGCTTGCTTCCGCAGTGACGAGCGCTCGAAAAGCACAGCCTATCACTGAGGCCAGAGCCGAAGAGCAACCCACTTTTTTCAAAATGAAAGATAGGGCCTTCACCGCTATGAAGCCCGCCACTTTTGACATAACAGAAATGAAAAAGGAGATTCCTCCTATTGAAAGAGAAACAACATATAGGAACATCATCAGAGTGATTACAAAGAGAAATGGAATGAGCGCCTGCCTCGGATTGTGCTTGATGCTCTTCATTGAATACTTATACTTATGTTCTTCCCCCCGATTTTTGCCCTCTCACTAGTGGTTACTCCCGATCCAAAACACCCTTTTTCCATGAAACCTCCACGAATAAAGAAAACACTCTTCTACGATAATTTATGTTTTGCTGCGGCTGTACGACATTTTTGTCAGTTTCCCGTCAACCCCCGCTGAAGCACTGGTAAAATGTTGACCACGATTTCTAGCGCTTTTCAAAAACCATTTGCTTGCGTGGACAGCTCAAACAGTAAGCCCACTAGAGCCTTCATACATACCATACTATTATACTATTACTCAAGTACACTGAACACTCACCCAATCTTTCAAGAAAGTGGAGTGGAATCAATCAACTCGCATACCTTGAATCTAGCCTGCAATCCTTTCGCACTTCTCTTAAGAGATAGTAAGCAAGACTTGATACATAGATAGAATTGATCAAAAACGACATCACATGCAACATGAGGAAAGATAGCATGAAAACAATACAATAAATTGCGTATGTTAGTTGCGCTGAATTGATTAGTGTTTGCGTCAGTTACTTGTGTCCACATCTTCCTTAACGCTCGGCTCACTAATAACCTTATCAAGAATGAGCGAAGGCCCTCCCCAGGAATAGGAATAGAAGACTGGAACGAAAAGCACGTATAGTTATTGGCGAACCCTGGGGGGTAAAATCTCTTGCGGAGCAGGCCAAGTGCCTGGTGACGTCAGACTAAATTGTCTACCTGCTAAAGCTCCTTGTCTCATCAGATATCCTTTTTCCCGCCAGTTCTTGGTTGAAGCTGAAGCTCCACTTGTCCCGTACCCTTTCCTTAAAGATTTAGAATACTCTCAGGAGAGGTAATCTTTCGACAAAGAGAAAGATAAGTCCAAGTCCCATATAGCAGCAAAAGTGAACAAGAAGTAGTGACGTAAGAAGAGGAAGAAATCCTAGTCGAAGGAAAAGTGACGGAATGAGAGTTCAAGCCTAGTCAAGTAAGCTAGTGTCTCCACTCGGGCATGCCCCTAAGACAGCTAATCCTAATACGGCTTGAATCCGCCCTTAGAACCCTGTAAAGTTAAAGATATAAAGCCCTCACACGAGAGAAAAAAGAAGGGTTTAATTAACCCATACAATAGAAGTATAGAGCAATGGCTTGTTAGCATCTTTGGAAATAAATAAATCTTATTGAATGAGGTTTAAGGGCAGAATCCGATAAGGCTAGACACCCTTGATTGGAATTTATTTGCCATCGACATCAGCAATCCAAAGAATAGAACATGGTTGACCTTGCTATTGGGATCCAGATAGGCTAAACTTATCACCCACTGGCAGAGGAGCGGAGGAATTAATTACTTTCCTGCTTGACTAAGGGGACACCCATTGTAACGAATAGGAAAGTCCTAACGCTTAGTCTTGTCTTCTTTAGATCAGTAAATCGATGGTTAGTTTTATGCCTGCTATCTTCCTTATCTGCGCTTGCTATTTCTATCTGAAAACTGAAAGGGATCGCCTCGTCCCTCCAAGAATAAGATTGCCCGCTCCATGCGCATCGCTCCACTAGCTCCACTCGCGAGCTTCCAGACATACAACAAGTGCCCATTAGCTACAAGGTTTAGGACTTTCCTCCCCTTTCCTATTTCGCGATGAAGAAGGAATTCCTTGGATTCTGCTCTTAAGTTATTAGGAAGGAACTTCAGTTACAAATAGTTTGACCGCTCAACAAGCGCGGAAAACATATAAGAGTATGTATGATGGGCCCAACCTTAAGCATCACAGGGCCCGTTAGACCTTAAACTTCCCCTTGTTGAGTATATTGGTGATTTGGGGGAGGAGTCTTTCAGTGACTGCTTTGGAGCAAAGTCTTATTTTGGTGGCTGCTCATGAAGATGAGACAAAGCTTGCTGTCAATATAAGAAATGACCTCTTTGAGATGTGAGGTGCCGGAGTAACCTTGTCTGATAAGGATATTTATTTGGATAGGCCGAGAGAAAGGGAGCTGAAAGTTGTGCTATGGACATCAACGTATATAGTGTGCCAACATGGAAGGAAAGAACTCGGGATCGTGCAATTCCATATTGATCTAGTCAATTCATTTCTGCGAGACGCTGCTGTACCTTTTTTGCTTTAGCATTGCCATACGAGGGAAGATCGCTCGAATCGCCCTATTCATCTCCTCTCCCGTTGGTCGAGTCACTTCGTCCCTTATCATCTTGATGAAAGCCTGCTTAGCAGCCCCTGTAGAGGCTCACTTCATGCCTTTACGAGCCTACCATCTCTCTCAGCTAGAGAAAAGTCGACAGACATCTTTGTAACCTAATAGCCCCAAAAAGGATGGTCTTTTCTGAGAAGAAAAAGTACTAACTCTTCGCCTTTCAAAATATTGCGTATATAGAGATAGTCAGTCTTGACTTATCTCAAGCAATGTCCAAAGAGTCCCATGCCTTTCTTGGTCGGACCAAGCCAACTGGCGATTTCCGACAAGTCTTTCCTAATTTTTAGAGCAAGAAGCGGAACTACAGGGATGAAATGAAAAGTGTTTCTTACGATTACGCCCAACAGCCCACTTGAGCAATTTTCCATTATCCCATTGATTCCTATGAAGATAGGAAACTTGTATTTCTCATTCACAAATTCATCTTTGTTTATGCTGCTAACTCTCAGTTTAGTCCTACTTCTGATTCATTTTGTTACTAAAAAAGGAGGAGGAAACTTAGTACCAAATGCTTGGCAATCCTTGGTAGAGCTTATTTATGATTTCGTGCTGAACCTGGTAAACGAACAAATAGGGGGTCTTTCCGGAAATGTTAAACAAAAGTTTTTCCCTTGCATCTTGGTCACTTTTACTTTTTTGTTATTTTGTAATCTTCAGGGTATGATACCTTATAGCTTCACAGTTACAAGTCATTTTCTCATTACTTTAGGTCTCTCATTTTCTCTTTTTATTGGCATTACTATAGTGGGATTTCAAAGAAATGGGCTTCATTTTTTAAGCTTCTTATTACCCGCAGGAGTCCCACTGCCGTTAGCACCTTTTTTAGTACTTCTTGAGCTAATTTCTTATTGTTTTCGCGCATTAAGCTTAGGAATACGTTTATTTGCTAATATGATGGCCGGTCATAGTTTAGTAAAGATTTTAAGTGGGTTCGCTTGGACTATGCTATGTATGAATGATATTTTGTATTTTATAGGGGATCTTGGTCCTTTATTTATAGTTCTTGCATTAACCGGTCTGGAATTAGGTGTAGCTATATTACAAGCTTATGTTTTTACGATCTTAATCTGTATTTACTTGAATGATGCTATAAATCTCCATCAAAGTGCTTATTTCTTTATAATTGAACAAAAGCGAGGGTCTTTATAACGAGTTTACGAGTAATCTCTCCCGCCAAGACTAGTTGGCAACTATTTGATCTTCCTCGCAGCATCGGATCCGTTAGAAAGCAAGGAATGGGTAAAATATAGACTATGGTCCGCACTTTGGTCAATTTTTTGTACCAAAGTACACCTCTATGCTAGGTCAGGCCCTACACTCCAAGGGATGCTATGATCTTTCGTGCCCCCATGGAAGCTGTCTATGTTAGAGAGTCAGCGTGAGACTTATTGGCAAGTGGTGATGCACCTTAGCACGGGCGAATCTGCTCATCTGAGACTTAATGAGACTTAATTATGGAGAGCCATAGTAGCCCCCCATCGAGCAGCCAATCGTTCAAGCCTCAAACTTGCTTCAGGCATTTTCGAACGCTTGTCCATAGCTTCTCTAGTTTTTTCATCAACCAGATGAAAGAATTGCTTCTTTTGCCTGGAGGCGTCTTTCCGGTGTGCAGCAGCCACAACATAATCTCTCCTGATAGTATCAAATTGCTTATAAAGCAACTCCAACTGGATTGGCTAGCTAAAAGGTAAAAAATCTTCTTTGAAGCGTGTGATGGAGAAGTTCTCCCTTTATGAAGAGGTGTCGGGGCAGAAGGTCAATAGGCGGAAGAGTGGGTTCTTTCTTAGTCCCAAATCTACTCCGATGCGACGAGGCATTGTTTTCCGGATTACAGGTTTTTCTAATAAGCCTTTTCCTTTCAAATATCTTGGTATTTATGTGGGGTAAAAGAGTCTATTATTTCTTTATTTATTTTATGTAATAATGTCCAACGGTTCTTGGAAGAAAAATTTCCTGTCCTTTTGGGGTCGGATTGTGTTAATCAAGCATATGTTGGCGTTTATTCCTATTCATTTGTTGGCAGTGGTGCAGTTTCCGTACTAGTGACTAAGCTATGGATATGATTTCTTCAGAAATAGTCTTTTTTTTTTTTTCGCCGAGCTGAGCTTCGCTTTAGGTAGGTAATACTACTTTTAAAAGTCTTATTCTATTCCACTTGGTTCTTGATGTACCATAATTGCTGCTTGAAAGAATTACCCTTGCTGACGGGAAAGAACACAAAAGAAGTAAAAAAAATTTTATAGAATGTTATCTTCACCGTTTGGTATATGAGATAAACGAGGGTTACGCTTTCTTTAAGCAGAATGATAGTAACTATGAACTTTCGGAAATTTATATTCTAGATATTAAAAACAAACTTCTATCTAGAAATTACCACTTTTCCCCACTTCGCCTTGTTCGCAGTTATGGACCGGGGTCTAATTCAACCCCCAATGTTATATCCATCGAAGCATCTCTAGCTGACGAAGTGGTTATTGGGGCACTTAGTGGTAGTGGTATCTTAATCAAAGAATTGGTTCAATCTTCCTATTTTCGTCAATCGTGCTATAGTTCATATTCTAAAGATAGATCATTAATCCATTACCTCAATACCATTCAAGAATGGAGGGATATGGATTCTCTTCTTCAACTTAATTGCTCGAAATCAGTAATTACTTTCTCCAGGCCACGACTTATAGAAAAAGTACGCCCTATTGTTCACTATGATGATGAAATAGTTAAGTTGATATCGTCTTTTTGCAACTTACCCATTTTAGATAATATGGGCAGAGACTTCTCTCTCAATACTGGCATTCCTCCTCTTACTTTTATAGCGGATATTCTATTCAATATCATTTTGGATGATATTTTCAATAAATGCAATTTAATTTCACCTACCATGGGACTAGCTGTTAGGGGTGGGGAACCTATCCCTTTCTCAGGTGGCTTCATTCACATCAACAATGATGGTAAGTGTGACATAAAATACGACTACGGCTAAAGATCTCTCTGGTATCGCTTTACTATCAGCATTGGTGTCTTGGTCTTTGGAAAGTCCGGTTCTGACCCACTATGAATAGATCTGACTTACGGGTAAGAGTAGGAACACCTATTAGTCCGTATCGTGGGTCTACTTGTTACAAAAGGCGAACATCCCCATTCCAAAACATTCACATAGGTCCTCAGGCAGACATCGAAAAGGGGACGAAAAGAGTCTATTTACCTTTACATACAATATTCCGGAATGTATCATGGCTCTATCTATTCATTAAAAAAAGAGTTGTGCATCTCTCCGGGGCTGGGGGAACAAATAGGCGTGGGGAAGAGGGGGAGGGGGTACTACGAGCCCTCTCCCCTTGTGGTTCCCGGACCGCCCATCCCTTCGCCCGACCAGGTGAGATCATATTTCTCGAACGAAGTGAAGTGATAGGAAGAGAGCTGGCGGGAGATCTCTATTCATTAAACCCCCTTGTATAGTAAGGGGAAAACGGAAGTGCACTCCTGCGCACCAGCTGAAGAAAGGAGCTTTGGAAGCTTACCTTATTATTAGAGAAAGGACGTTAAGCACCTATCTTATACTAATACGAAGAAAGAGGCAAGCCAAAACCTACTCTTAACAAATTGCTAAATAGAAGTCGTAAATTATCCATCCGCCCGCCAGCAGCAGAGGGGGTTCGATTCCCGTTATACGCGATGTGGCGAAAAAAACCGATTCAACGAGATATGACGTGCCCGCATTAAGATTTAAAACTTGTCGTCTACTTTCAGGAAATGTTTGGAACAGAGAACTTACAATAATACAACGCCGCATTCTCCGAAGATTGAGGAACAAGAAGAGATCTATTAAGAGAAAGATTTATTCGAGAGAAAATCTTAACAGTTACATCCAATCACAAACTACACGCAAGTTGTCCCTTTTTCATGGAGATTTACCCATCACAGAGATGCACAGAGGAACAAAACGAACTTCATATATCCCTTTTCTACTCAATCCAGAAACAAGATCGGACGTTATTCCGGTTCGTCTTCATTTTCGTGAAACTATTCCTCAAGCAAGGCAGCCGATAAGTCATCGAAGGGTTTGTGTGAATAATGGAATGGTAAGCATTACTCATTTTAAAGTTTATCACGGTGATATAATATCTTTTCAAGAAAATGATGCGAGAACCCGCGGTGAAGAAATAATGAGATTTTTCTATATTGAAATATCAATTGAAAAAATCATAGGCAAATTCCTGGATCACCCGATAAGAATGTGGAGAAGAACCAAAATAGAATGGTTCCGTCTACTCAAAACTAAGAGGGAATGCCGCCTACTACTAAAATCCCGGGTTTTGCAACTGTTGCGTTCTTCTATGCAAAAAGAAGACTTAGAAAAAACAAAGCAGTTTGGATCCGAAAAAGTATGCTTAGGTAGTTCTTTCGATGAGCACAACAGAATGAAGAGGAATTTGTATCATTTCAAATCCCTCTTCTTATCGAAGAGAAGGAACGAGAAAAACCGAAATATTCCTACTCGAACAAGAAGTCCTATAGTTTACAACTCTTCTTTATATAGAAATTCAACCTATTGCTCTGCATCCCCCCATCAGTTTACTATGAAGAGAAAAATAAAAAGGATCGAACTACCCACTCATTATTCGGAGGTGAATCATAGAACACCAAAAGCTGTGGTATTTTATGGACCTAACATAGGTCACATCCCTCACGACATAAGATTGAAAGATCCAAACCTTCTTCTTCGGAGTGGAAACGGACGTGGCCAAAACATATAAAGATTAGCTTAGTCCCTCACAGGAACAAGGA